>PVKS010001629.1:0-126801 GCA_004027875.1 Aplodontia rufa
TCTGGAATATCTGATAATGATTCCCCCTCAATTGTAACTCTGTATCATCTAATAATTTAAAAAAAAAAGAAATTGCTTCCACACCTCCTTCATGGCCAAGATGGATGGTTTTAAGGCAGCACCTCCAATGACACTGGACATCAGCCCCTCTTTGATTCTACTCCAGAAGCAGAATTCAACCACCAGGGCAATGTGTTGAGGAAACAGACTTTCCAGGTTTCCTGTTTAAATCTTTCCAAGGAAAGATGTTTACAAATACGCCAAGCTGGTATGAGTCACCCGAAATGCTCTGAGTAGTTTCAGATTCGTTTTTAAAGGCAAACAAGTCCAATTCCTTCAAGAATTACCTTTGGGAGGAGCAAACATGGTCAGCGCATTCGAACCCCACTCCACCTGATGGTCTGTGCAAGGAGTCATTAATTATTCATAGTCTCTGCACTCCAGGTGGGCTTCCCCTCCACCTCTCCTTGAACCTGAACTTCATGATGATGATCCCCTCCTGAAGACCAGCTTCTGACATCTCTACCATCTCCAACTGAAGGGAACAGTGATCTTTTTTTAAAAGACAAAAATCCACTTGACTACTCTCCTTCCTTAGAGGAGAAATTTCAGGAAAAAATCTAAGAATCAATTACCCATAGTTGGGCAAGAAATAAATTATTGACAGTTTCCCCTGGAAGACAGAAAATAAGATAACCCCAAGCCAACTGAATTTTTCAGTGCACAAAGGCTGGCTCTAGCTAATAAATGTGAGATGGACCTTTACATGTTCCCAGGGAACTCTCTGCACCCATAATACAGTGCAGCCCATTCCTGCACCCACTTCCAGAGGGCAGCACCAGGAGCCGTCCCAGTAAATGCTCAGTTTATTTGAAGCAAAAATGCTCATCATGAATGTTGGAGGACTGAGGAAAAGTTCCCTGGAGTTAGCTTTGAGGTCGATCAAATTCCACAAGATGCAGCCTCCTAAAGTCACCTGAAATTTTTGGGAATCACCCCAGGCTCTAGTGTTAAAACACTACCAATGTCTTTCTGGTATACATGCATAAAAAAGCTCAAAACTACAACTCCCTTGAACAAAACTGGGACTGGGACTAAAACATCACTATTGTAATTTTATGGGTGGATATATATGACTTGAGCATATGTCCCAAAGGTTCATGTGTTGGAGACTTGGTCCTCAGCATGACAATGTTGGAAGGGGGTGCGACCTTTAAAAGGTGGAGTTTAATGCAAGGAAATTAGGTCACTTCCTGTCTTCCATGTGATTGCTCCCTCTTTCCATGAGGCCATATGCCATGTTGTAATGTAGCCAAAAAAAGCCCTCACCAGAGACGTAATCCATTGAACCACCCAATCTTGGCTTTTGGTCCCCAAAACTGTGAGCTAAATAAACCTCTTTTCTTTGTAAATTACCCAGCCTTGGGTATTTTGTTACAGCAACAGAAGATGAACTAATATCTAGGTTTACTTTAAATGATAGACTTTTTTTTATGAACAATTTTAGATCTCTAGAAAATTTGAGAAGATAGCACACATTTCCCACGTACCCTAACAATCAATTCTCTCTTTAATTAATGTGCTGGTATAGTACGTTTGTTCAATTAAAGAAAATATTAATATAATATTATTCAGTGAAGCTCATACTTTATTTTTATTTATTAAACTTACACCTTAGTGTCCCCTTAGTTGTTTCCCTCTGCCCCTTACTGGATACCACATTACATTTTGTGGTCACATTTCCTAGTTTCTTGGACTCTACTTGTTTTTGATGATTGTGATGGTTTTCAGGAACAATGGTCAGGAATTTTGTAGAATGTTCCTCAGTTGAGTTTGACTAATGCGTTTCTAATGATTAGCTTGGGTAATGGTGTTTTGGATGGAAAACCACGGAGGTAAGGAGCCATTGTATGTCCAGGCACATGCAGTGGACACTGCCTATCCCTGGAATGTTGACCCTACTCACCTGGGAGAGGTGCTGCTTGTCAGATTTCTCTATTGTGAATTTCCCCTTTCCCCCTTTCTCTGTATACCCTTTCTCTTTGGAAAGGAGTCACTAAGTGCAGCTGACACATAAACAGTGGGAGTTATGTTCACCTTCTGGAGAGTGAAGGATCTACATGAATTATTTGGAATTTTTGTGCATGGAAGATTTGTCAGCCTCTTAATTTCTTTATTCAACCATTCATTTATATCAGCATGAACTTGCAGATATTTACTTTCTATTCTGCGTTATAATCTAATTCTGTTTTTTCCCCACCAGTTGTTCCAATTGTCCCAGCTTTGGCCTTGGGAGCTCTTTCCCTTGGTTGCTGTGCCCCTTTCACATGTCCCTGTCCATTTTGGTGAGGTCGGTGGAGCACTTCCCTAATTTCCGGCACAACAGATCCCCCAGGCTCATCCTATATATTTCCTGCCCCAGTCTTATTTTTCTAAGGAGCTCTGAATGTTTTTAGAGGAGTATGGCACTAGACACCCAGATCTGAGTGCTAAGAAGGTTCCTTGCTTCTAGGGATGTCTACTGGTGGTGGTGGTTGGATTGGGTTAGGTTTGACTTAAGGTTTGAGTTTGGTTTTTTAGACCTTATCAGCTGACAAAGAAAAGAAATATTTGTGGATTTACTAACCTATATGTACACACACACACACACACACACACATCTCCATCTGTACATTAATTTAAACATGCAATTTTACTGAGGTCTTCAACTCAAATTTCCAGTGTTGCTCAGACCAACACCACCTTCAGAGAGGTAGTTTCATACATTTTTAAGGTGCTTAGAATCTCTTATCAGTGTGTCTTCCTAGGACTCCTACCCCCTTCTAAATGAATTTAATCTTTCCCTTTACATACATTAAGGTTCACTCTTCTTGCTGTATAGCTGCATGAGTTTTAACAAATGCAGTGTCCTCTCTCCACCACTATTTTATCATCCAAAATAGCTTCACCTCCCTAGGAACTTCTGTGCTCCACCTGTTCCTTCCTCCCCACTGACCCCTGGAAACTGCTGATCTTTTTACTGTCTCTTTTCTAGACATTCATACAGTTTGGATCATTCCAAAGGGCAGGCCAACTCCCTCTCTGAAATTCTATTCCCCTGAGATAGCAATACCTGGGAAGATTTGGTAGGTAAGCTTCACACCTTTCCCTAGGTGGTCATAAACATGTTGAAATAGAAACATACGTGGAAAGTGTTTTTTATAAAATTAATATCTCAACATACAACATGACAGAGATCACAGTCATTCCTCCCATACAGATCTCATTCTTTTTTGCTTCATGATACACCATCCTAAGAAAGCATATACCTTTATGATGGGATGCTCATCCCCTCCCTCATCTCAAACGAAGCTGGAATAGGCCTGGCTGCAGTGGAGCGCTTGCCTGGCATGCATGAGGACCCAGGTTCAGTGCCCAGCACCACACGCACAGCTAAGTGGAGGGAAAAAAATTGAAAAATGCAATCTCTCACACATTCTTTATCTTAAAAAAAAAAAGCTTGAATAATCCTTATACCTATAGTCTCACATCCTGTGGTCGTTATTTTGTAAACTGTAGGTTGGATCCTAGAAGTAGTATTTGTGGTTCAATTAAAGAATATAAGCATCATTCATGTTATATATGTTTCCAGTCTACTTTTGTGAACATGTATAGCAATTCCTACCCCCACTATCAATGGGTAAGATGCTCATTACACCCTCCTCTAGTTCTAGGTGTTACGGATTGTTTTAAATTTTGAACATAGGATGGGCAGAAACTGGCATAAGTTATTTTCACTTTTTGTTTCCCGGACTGCAGGGAGGCTAGCCTCATTCCATACATTCTGGCTCTTTGGACTTCCTCTTCTCTAAATTACCTATTTTTATCCTTTGCTTATTGTTTTGTTGGGATGTTAGTTTTCTCATATCAAATGATAAACACTTATCAGTTAGTAAACCTTTGTGTTTATAAGTATTATCAACTTTTTTCCTGTCATTTATCAACTTTAAGATATGTTTTCCTGGGCTGGAGTGATTACAGCACTTGTCTGGCATGCATGAGTACGCAGGTTCAAACCCCAGTCCCATACACAGCAGTGTTGGGACAACAAAAGCCACATGAAAAACCAAAAATGGGATTGATTCTCTCTTCCTCTTTGACTCTCACTGTCCATCTCTATGTTTAAAAAAAATGATATGTTTCCCAATGTAGAATTGTCTACTTTTTTTGGTTATCAATTCCATCAATTTTTTTTCTTTAGTCATATTTTCTTTAAGAAAGAATCTCTACTTAGCCTCTTAAATTTTATTCTATCCTTCTTATTATCATGGGCTTCTGTCTTCACTTGGTAATCAAGCAAATTTAGGAAACCAGAGTTCTCAGAAAGGAGAGAGTCCTTGAATTCGGTTCTCCCAGGTCTTCTCTTCTGATTCAGTTCCCCATTAGGACTTTAAGATGTCTTGTCTTCTAAGAACCTCCGCTTTTTTCCCCCTTCTATTCCACTTTATTTTTGTTTTATTTTATTGAGGAATTGCGTTGTTGTACAATCATAAATGCATATGTAGTAACAATATAATATGCCCTGATCCTAATCCAGACTCACTCCTACATCACCCACACCCAGTCTCATGACTCTTGACTATTCTATATTTCCCTCCTATAACAAATATGTGGTCATGCATTTTCCAGAATTAAATGATTGCATAGGTATTATTTGGCTTCTCTGGTTAGTAAAGAGTAAGCTACATTGTTGATTCATCCCTAGATCTTTCTGTTTCCCCCTCCCTTCCCCATCCTTCCCAACATATCTATGGTTCTCCTAGATTATGTATCGCTTTGATTTTGGGGGGGTCCAGTGTATGAGTTTGACTACCTTTCACCCAAGCCTGAGTTTTGCTCCGGCCTCCACAAATTAGTGAAAACATTGGACCCTTGAGTATCTGGGTTTGGCTAACTTCGCTCAGCATAATTTCTTCCATTGCTATCCATTTGCCTTCAAAGGCTATTATATCATTGTTGCTTGTTGCTAATGCCTGAGTAGAACTCCATAGTGTGTGTGTGTGTGTGTGTGTGTGTGTGTGTGTGTGTTTCACAGCTTTGGGATCCATTCATCCAATGAAGGGCGTCTGGGTTGATTCCACAATTATTTATCTATTGTAAATTGAGCTGCTATAAACATTAATTTTGCTGGGTCACTGTAATGTGCTGATTCTAGATCTTCCAGGGAAATACCCAGAAGATGGATAGCTGGGTCATATGGTGGATTCAACCCTAATTTTTTGAGGAATCTCCACACTGCTTTCCAGAGCAGCTGTACCAGTCTGCAGTTCCACCAATGGTATGCTAGTAAAAACTTCCTCTTAAAGTGTAAGCAAATCCGCAGCAGTGACAGCCCCCAGCCCTGTCAGCAAATCAGGCTGCAGGTTAGGAGAGCTTCCCAAGGACAGACATCTTGGAAAAGATGAAAGTCCGAAAGCAGAGAGGAGGAAGAAGACAGATGCAGTGTGAGGTTGCACGCACTCCAATGTCCAACCAAGCAACAGAGATAAACAGAGTTTCTCCTCTGCATGAGCCTTGGTATCAGCCTGAGGAGAAACAGGGCTCAAGAGGTAACATGGTCCCTGTTGCCCAGGGGTTTATGGTTTTTCCAGGAAAAAACAAATCACACACAGATACGAGGTAGAATACATAAGGTCCGGACAAAGGCAAAGAAGAAAGGAAATTACTTCTGTGTAAGTGATGAGGGAAGATGTCAAAGAGGGGGTGAAGTTAATACGAGGTATCAGTCATGGTTAGATTGATTTCAATAGGCAGAAGAGAAGGACTTTCAGAAAAAAATGGCATAAGAAAGGACAGGAAAGTGGCAAAGAAAGGAAACATTTTGGGATAAGTGGCTTTCCAGTCAGACAAATAAAATGTGCATGCAGAAGAGAAATGAGAAATAAACTGGAAAGATCCCAGAGTCCAGAGCTCAGGAGGCTGAGTAGACTGTACTTGATCCCGAAGGCAATGACACAGCTTCAAACACACCCAACTAGCCTACTTTACCCTGTACATCTGAGGATACATCTGAGGATTCCCAACTCCATCTGATCTTCTGAATCACCTGGGACCATCTTGAAAATACAGACTCATCACACTCAGTGAGTCCCATCCCAAAACTGTCCGCTCCAAAAGACCCAGATGATCTACCAATTGGGAAATTCCACTGCTGGTTAAATCATGCCCCACAAGAATTGCAATCATATTTCTAGGATGTCTTATAAATTATTTGCTCCACCACTTCTTCTACTCTGGCTTCTCTAGGAAAACGCAGAACATACATCCAGTTTGTCCAGTTTCCTTCTGAACTCCACACCCTCGGTAGCCCATCCAAGCTCCCACCGCAGCCCATTTGCTTTGGGTGGAGTTAAATGACTCTGGAGCAGGTGATATAGATTTAAGCCAATCAAGATCTCATAAGATGGCAGTGATTGGTTCAGGGAGAGACTTGGTCCAAGCAGAGACCATTGGATGCCAAGAGCTTTTGCCTATTAATATTGAGCCAAAGATTTTCCCTCTTTGGGCGGTGTTAACCTGGAAACCCCTCACCTTGAGGTTATTGGCAGCTGCTTTGCAAAGACAGAGCCCACTGTGTAGGAGGCAGACGCTAAAACAGACCGCTGAGTCCAGGCCGGATCATTTCAGACTGGAATAAAGGAGGACATGAAGCCACAGCCCGTCTACTCTATTCTGCGGGCTTAAGCCAGTCAGCAAATTCCCTTTTTTGATTAAACTTGTTTACATTAGGTTTCTTGTCAAATTGCAACTGAAGGAATTATCACTGATGTTGGGTACAAAGTCCTTCTGAAAAGTCAGCTCCTTCAAGCACAAGGAAAGCAGGAATCTTTGGTGTTCCCTATAAGGAAAGTGGAAACTGGAAAATTCTGAAGCTTCTAAAAGTGGTAAGGAAAATAGTTTCTTTGTCCAGAAAAAAAAAAAAAAAAAAAACTCCGAAAGTCTTAGTCTGACACAAATGCATTAAATTACCATACATAGGGATAGTGCAAACGGGGGGAAAGACAAGGTTACCTATGTAATTTAGTAAAAGGGGCAATAAAGGTAAAACCAGGCAGGTGGCGCATGCCTGTAATCCCAGCCATGCCTGCATGTCTGGGCAGGAGGATCGCAAGTTCAAAGCCAGCCTCAGCAACTTAGCAAGACCCTGTCTCAAAAAGGGCTGGAGATGTGGCTTAGGGGTTGAATGCCCCTGAGTTCCACCCTGGTACCAGAAAAAAAGGGGATGGGCAATAAATTCATAAGATACAATCTGCAGCCACTCACAAAACAACCGCAGAGAAGGAAGTTAAAAAATAATAAGAAAAATTTCAACCTTCACAATCGGTTGCATGGAGGGTAAGGGAGGGCAGTTTTCTTGTGTTGCGAACTACAGTTGCTCCTCCTTATTCTTCATCTCTGTGTCTGTACCAGGCAACGGTTCATGGTGACATTTTATCTGCTACTGTTCTTTGCACAGAATGTGGCCAGTTTGGAATGTAACTTTCATAGACCGTGCTGAGCGCCCTTGCTTTGAAATGAAATTATTAGAGATGTTTGTCTGATTTCTATCCTAGCTGATAGAGGGATAGCTTCCTTCTTTTACCCACACTGTGTATTTGATTTAATTTTAGAATATAGAGCTACGGGAAGGCTGTTCAAGTTCATCTAAGCACTCGTTTTACAGATGAGAAAACTGTGACCTACAGAATGACAATCCAGGCTTGATGGGCTCTTTTAGAAGAGTTCCCCTAACCTGACTTTGTAAATAAAGTTTTATTGGAACACAACCATGACCATTTATTTCTGTATTGCTTATGGCTGCTCTCATGTCACAAGGTGGTTTGGATAGAGTGCACAGCCTGCAAAGCTGAAAATATTTATTGTGTGGCTTTTTATGGAAAATGTTTTCAGATCCCTACTCTAGAACTCTGGTCTCTCCACTCTATGAAGAATTTCAGACTCATTTAAGCCAGTATTTAAAGCACCTCCTATGAACTGAGATTTAAAAGTAGTAAAGATAGAACCACAAAGAAGACAGACCCCACCACCTGCTCTATTGGAACTCAATTAGTACTTTTTCTACTATGCCAATCCTTCAATGCGTAGTGGGAATTTGAAAACTAGAACTCATTTATTTAGCACATACTTTTAAGCCCTTTCTATATTCCAGGCTCTGTTCTAGGCTTTAGGACTCCATCATAAACAAACAACTCATAAATCCAAGTTTCTAGTGAGCAGAGGTGGACATAGAATTTTTCATTTCCATCTCTTAGGGGAAGAATAACCCCAGCTGATACAGCTAGAGAGGACCCAGGCTGAATCAACTAAACATGAGCACTTTTTTGACATGGTTTGCCTCTGTAAAGAAAAACACATGGATCACCCTCCTTCAATTAAGGAGAGCTAGGCCAACAGAGACCCCCAACCTCCCAAGCATTCTTTCATAGACCAGACCCCAGGGACAGACCTGGGAAATCAGATCCTCCTCCATGGCCCCTTCTAAGACACAGTCCTGTGGTTCCCCTCAGTGTATGTGTTTAAGTGATCATCTATTAGATACAAAATCTTCTGCTGGATAGAAGATAATTTACATTTTTCTTGGAGACCTCAAAGCAGCAAGTGGGGAAAAGAACTCTTTAAATGTCAATGGCATAGGTGCAAAAGAGTGAAAGGAAGAAAGAGGGAAAGAAGGAAGGAAGGGAGGGACAGAGGGGTAGAGGAAGGAAGGAGGGAGGGAGGGAGGGAAAGAGAGAGAAAAAGAAGGAGGAGGGCTCACAAAAGCATGCCCAAGACCAAATCAGAACTTGATGTCGAGTCTCAGGAATCATTCCCTGTGTTCTGACTTAGGCAGAGACCCTTCCTTTCTCTGCAGACCCCCCTTAAGGAGAGTTCGCATAATGGACAGGTGCTATACACATGTTATTTCATGAGAAATAACAAGTCTCTCCAAAAAGACTTGGATTTCTGCTTAGATTTTAGGATTAAGAAAGTTGATACTCTAATATACTAGAAAATTCACCTACCCAAACCATGATTTGTTTGTGTGTATTTGTTTTTTATTTTTGATGGTTCTCCACTATGGAAGTCACTCAGTACCTTCTGGAAAAAAAATTACTAAAACATGAACCCACTGTTCTACTGTATGAACTTTAAAGAATATTTCAAAACCACCTGAGGTAGTGTCTCTAAGAAAATCACCAGTGAATGTTTACTCTTCTCAGACTAATATTCAGTAGCAAAACTCTCTTTAACTATTTATAGCAATAGATTACCATTTTCTGACATTCTGAACGTTTCTGTGAGGCTCAGTAAGTATTATTAGGATTCAACCATTGACACCTTAGGGAATCTTTAGGACTAACAACCATGTTTGTGAACTGCAAGACATTTCAAAAGGTTCTACCCCTACCCAGGGGGCAAGAGAAAAAATAACTGATCCCAAGACTAGAATCTCTTGAAGGATTCTATAAACTCCAAGTGCAGGGCCAATGGTATGGCTTAGTGGCAGAGCACTTGCCTGGCATGCATGAGGCCCTGGGTTTGAATCCCAGCACATATACACACACAAAAGAAACTCCAAGTGCACTTATCTGTCTATTCATTCATTCAACAAATATTTATTGAGCTTGGGTCTGGAGCCCACTACCAGGGCAACAGGGACCTGGAGTAATATTTATTGAGTTACCAGCTACCATCTAGGGAACTAGCCAGAGGGCAGTGCACAATGCTACCCAAGCCTCTGCCTCCATGAGCTTCTAACTTCTAGAGGAGGCTGATAGAAATGAGTCAGCCAAAGTATTTGCAATTTAATAGTAATAAACTATAATTTTAGAATTGTACATAGTAATAAGCCTACTAAGAAAGCTAAGGGAGAGGGGGAGGTAGGGGTGCTGGGTGGTGATCAGGAAGGAGCCAGCCTTGGAGCATGGGAAGAGCACCCCAGGAGAAAGACCCTGGGGCAACAACAGGTTTGGAAGCCAATGGAACAGAGGAAGGAGATGAGAGCCAGAGTTGGCACGGGCTCTTCAAATGCGCCCACAGAGCCTATATGTCACAGACAGGAATGGGATTCTACTCTAAAGTGACAACAGTCAGTAGAGATTTCCAGCAGGGAGTTTAAAGTGATTGTGTTTTTAAGTGCTACTTGAGAAATGGGCAGGAGGGAGGGAAGGAAATGGGTCTGGAGCCCACTACCAGGGCAACAGGGACCTGGAGCAGGGAATGCTTCATGTGAGCCTTGCTACCTGGTTCCTTGCTGTCTCGGAGCAAGGCCCAGCTGCAGTAGGCCCTAGGCAGGTACCGGTTGAGGGGAGGAGTCAAATCCTGGCCTGAGGGAGGTCAGGACTTCCCAATGAAACAGATGTGTGACTCCCTTAGCTGTGACTAACATGGGTGGAGATGTGGGGGGGTCTTCCTGGTAGAGCCATGGAGAGAACCAGGTACAGTAGCTAGGACACATGCTTTGCTCTTGGGTGGCTGAGACAGTGTGAGAAGGGGAGTTCCAGGTCTGCTGGGAGGAAGCACCCTGTGCTGCCTTAGCTGATGAATTTGCATTCACCTGAGGTGCTCACCTTTCTGCAGGGATTCAGGCCCACCTCCCTTCCCACCAGAGCCTGTGCTGGAGGCGGGGCTGGGCCAAGTGCCCTCCACACCCCGTCTACCCATCCGGAAGTACTGAGTCAATAGCCCTTTCCCAGAATCCATCCAATTTCTTCCCACACCTAAGGCAGACTGTTCCCAGGAATGAGGTGGGGCAGGAGGAGAGAGCCAGGTGTGTGCCCCTGTGCTCAGTCTCCAGGAGCGGGGAGGCAGCTGGGATCTGTGCATGGTGCTTCTCACCCTTGGCCTTGAGAGCCTGTTAGCACTGATTGCTGAGCTCCATCCCCAGAGACTGGTTGTGTGTGTTTGGGGTGGGGCAGGGGATTTGCGCTTTTCAGACTTCTGGAATCACCTTCCCAGGCACACTGCTGTATACGAAGCTGGGGTGAGGTTGGCAAGAAAGAGATAACAAATGTAGTCACGATTTACAGAATGCCAGGCTCTGGGCTAAGGGCATTATGTGAATAATCTCTTTTAATCCTCAGCCGGCGCTGGGACTTGGCACCAATTTTCTGCCTGTTTAGAAAGGCTGGAGAACGTGCCCAAGGTCACACAACTTACAATTGAGGCTTCCCCCGACCGTCGGACTCCACTGACCTGTTAAGAGAAATATCAAGGGAGTAACCGTTGAAGGGCTGAGGAGGATGTGTTGAGTGACAACTAGAGAAAAGGCCAAGAAATGAAAAAGTGCACCCACACACCTGGATGTTCAGCAGTAAAGCCAGGGGAACCCAGTGGAGTCTCAGGCTGCCTCGACCTCAAGCCAATCAAGACCAAAAATAGTTGACATTTATGTATCTTTAAAAAAAAAATGAAGGGATTTGAGAGTATAGCATAGAGATAGAGGGCTTGTCCAGTAAGGAGAGACATGGACACATGTGTATATGCACATGTATATTCACACACACGTAAATTGAATTTTATAAAAGAGGCTTGAGAGTACCAATTTGTCCCTTCCCCGACAGAGAGGACACATAGAAGCAGCCATATGAGGATCCAAGCATCATCACCAGACATAAAATCTTCTGACTTCTTGATCTGGAACTTTCTACTTTCTAGCCTTCTTGAAGGACAATGACCAAAACTCACTCTTTCTTTCTTTATTTCTTTTTATCTTTTTTTTTTTTTTTGGTATCAATGATTGAACCCATGGTCACTTAACCATTGAGCCACATTCCTAGTCTGTTTTTATTTTGAAAAAGGGTCTTGCTAAGTTGTTTAGAGCCTCAGTAAGTTGCAGAGGCTAGCTTTGAACTAACTTGTGATCCTCCTGCCTCAGTCTCCCTGAGTTTATTTCAATTGTTTATAAAAATTTTTTTAAAGAGAGAGAAAGGGACAGTGAGAGAGAGAGAGAGAGAAAGAGAGAGTCAACTTTAGTTTTTCATTTGGCTTTCGTTGTTCCAACACTTAGTTGTGTACGTACGTGGTGCTGGGGTTTGAACTTGCGTCCTTGCACATGCCAGGCAAGTGCTGTAACCACTGAGCCGCCACTCCTGCCCTATTAAATTTTGTTTTAAGAAAATGGTTTTGGCAAAAAGAAAAGGCAACATGATGCTCATTATCTTCTCTGCTTTGCATATCTAAAAAGCCTATATTTAAGCATAAAATCCCCCCTAGATTAAAAAAAATTTTTTTTGTTATTCTTCTCCCACCCCACTGAACCACAGGACTCACAGTGATATTCTGCTCAAAACATGTAGGAAATAAATTTTCCTAAATTGTCTTTGTTCCTTAATCTTTGAGGTTTAATAGGCAAGCACCTGTTGCAAATTAGCTCAGATTATTAGACTACTACACAAGGTAAGCAGGAGAGAGATTGAAATGGGACTGTCGCGTGACAGGGTGACTTGTATGAACAGCATTTTGATGTTGAACAGGAAGAAAGCAGGAGTCTGCTTCTTGCTGGGGGCTGGAGCGGCTGCTCAGTGGTTACGGTGCTTGCCTGGCATGTGCAAGCACCTGGGTTCCAACCCCAGCACCACGTACACAATGAAGTGTTGGAGCCACAGAAGCCACATGAAAAAAAACTAACTAAAATTGATACTTTCTTTCTCTCTCACTGTCCCTCTCTCTCTTAAAAAAAAAAAAATCTCCTTACTGGATATACACCAAAAATGAAATTACCGTATGGAACTAAGTATTTATAACCAGTGCAACGCTAGAAAAAGCAGCGATGTGGGTGAAATCCTTCACAAAAGGCAACTCGACTTTGGAGGATCTTAACCCAAACTCTTTCCTAGAAAGAACATGACACGAGGTTGAAGCATGATCTTGCATTTTTATCCTGATAGTGAACTTCCTCATTTTTGTAGAATTCAAATCAGTCCCTAAAGGTCATCTCCTGTGCTTAAACAATTCAGTGTCTGGATTAATGGCTGGAGGGAGGAGGGACTGCTTCCCTACCGGATGCCCCCCTCCCAGCTTAGGATCCCTCCCATCAGGCACAGAATCCTTGCACTTCTCTTGATCACTCCTTGTACACGCATTGGAAGGTTCATTTCACATCTGGGCTCTACTTGGGCAGATAGCCCTGAATCTAATAGGCTGTAATTCAGGTCCAGTTCAGAAAAGCAGTCTTTGGCTGTGTTTATTACAGTTTTACCTTTTTAGCACCTTCCCTAAAAGCTGGTGAGCTCCAGGCTGGAAGGAATTCAGGGACACTATATTCATGAAATTCTACCTTTAATTGTAAATCTGGGTTAGAATGCTGCCGTCTGTGTTTGCTCTCCCAGGCCTTGGGAACTCAGTCCCCCAGACTCCCGTAAGTCAAGACACTGCATTTGGAAGTTGTGTTTTTCTCAGCTCTTCCTCTAATTAGCAGAAGGAACACTGAAACTGTTAGTTCAGCACAGACCTTCCAACAGAGTCTGGATGGTCTTCTACTTCTGTTCTGGAATTATCCAACCTACAAGCCCACTTCCTCCCTCTTAAATTCCCATACACATGTGCCCTTATTTAAAGTTTTACCTTCAGGGAACAAAATCCCAGCTTTCCAACAAAATTTCCTTAAATTAAGAAACTCTGCAAATCTCTCTTGTATATAGCCATTGTGTCTCCATTAAACATAGAAAGACGTTTTAGCTTAAAGTATCCAGAGAAAGTCGAAGATGGAAATGAATTCTGAGGGTCTAACCCATCCCTCATATTTGAGGGAGATTGATTCCAGGACCCCTCAAGGACCCAAATCCTCAGATGTTCAAGTCCCATATAAGATGGCATAGTATTTGCATATAATCTATGCACGTTGTCTTATATGCTTTAAATCATCTCTAGATGTCTTACGATACCTAATACCATGTAAATGCTATGTCAATAACTACTACAATGGGTTGTTTAGGGAATGATGACAAGAAAAAATCTGCACATGTTCAGTACAATTTTATTTTTTTCTGAATGTTTTTGATCTGTAGGTGATTGACGGTGAATATGTGGGAATCATGGCATAAAGGGTTGACCGTACAAGCATATGATTATTTTTTTAAGACAGAGAGGGATAGTGCGTGTAAGAGAAAGAGAGGGAGAGAATCAATTTTATTTAGGTTTTCATGTGGCTTCTGTTGCTCTGACACTTCGTAGTGCTGGGGTTCAAACCCGCATCCTTGTGCATGCCAGGTAGGTGCTGTAACCGCAGAGCCACGGTTCTAGCCCCCATGCATATGATTTTAAGTTTACTAGTAGACACATTAAAAGTAGAGAGTAGCAGGAGAAATTAACTCAAGTATGTGCATGTGGAAACACATGCACCCTTCTTGCTGGGGATGGAACTCCAGGGTCTTGCACATGCTAGGTAAGTACCACTGAGCTGTAGCCCCAGCTCTAAAATTAATTTTAGTAATACATTTTATTTAGCTCATTGTAATTCAGATATTATCATTTAGACATAGCCAATATTAAAAAATTATCAGTGATACATTTTATGTTCTTGCTTTCATGAAAAATCTTGGAATCCAGTGTTTTTGTTACAATTGTAACACATCTCAATTTGGACAAGGCATATTTCAGGAGCTCAAGAGCCACATATTGGAAAGAGCAGACCTAATCTATCACTTGAAAGCTGGAAAAGTCTCCAAGAAGTGCATTACTTGCCTGCTCCTGCACCATTTTCTTCAAGAAAGACTGCTAGTTCTACATCTCTCTGGAGAGCCTAATAAACATTTAATACAATGAATGAATAAATGAATTAATTAACTTATAATTTTTCCTGCCTCTCAAATCATCTCATCTACAAATATCAAACATGAAAGCCTGTAGACCTCAGCATGCATTTTCTTTGAAAGTAAGTTCTTTTTTTTTTTTTTTAAGGACTTGAAGGTGGCATAAGGGTTTAATTTGCCAGACATGTCCATACAGCCTTGGAACCACAGGCCCTTACTGAAAGTTAATACTGTAAACTTGTCATATTTCGACTTGAAAAAAGTAAATGTGTCACTAATTATCAACCATCACCAGGTTGT
Organism: Aplodontia rufa; assembly: GCA_004027875.1. NCBI lineage: Eukaryota > Metazoa > Chordata > Mammalia > Rodentia > Aplodontiidae > Aplodontia > Aplodontia rufa. Next base: position 15,072 of record PVKS010001629.1, read on the forward strand.
TCATTAACTTTTGGGGCAGAGGTCCAAACTCCCCAAGGCGCTAAACTAACCCCTACTTCGAGCAAGGGAGAGAAGGTGGGGACCTACAACCCCTAAGTGGGGGAAACAGGACAGGATTCCTCTCCCACCCATCCTGGGGCTGTCATTGGTACCCACAGCTCTAGGGTACCTGCCTCCTTCCTATGCCCTGGCCCCAGAGGTGGGCAAGCTGGGTCCAGTCCTGGGTCAGCTCAGTCTCAGCCTGAGTGCCCTCCCTAGTATCTCCTGGGGCTGGGGCTCACACCCCTTATTCCAAGGAACTTCCTCTGCTGCAGGATGCAAATTCCACAGGTCAGAGCACTGTTCTTGACAAGCCTGTTAGCTCCTGAAGATGAACAGTCCTCCTCCTTCCCAGCTGTGCCTCAGTCCCCAGCTCCCAACCTCTAGAAGCCAGTCTCAGCACAAAAGCCCTGTCATTGACATCATCAACTCCAGGCGTTGTTTCTCTGGATGGTTCTGTGCTGCTGAAGCCTTCCAGAACCAACCTTGTTTCCTTCCTTCCTCTCTTCCTCCTCCTCTCCCTTCCTTCCATGGTACTGGGGTTCAAACTCCTGCATGTCAGGCAAGTGCTGTAACCATAGCACCACCGCTCCAGCCCCTCATATAGGAACATTTTTAACATTTTTGAAAAACATTAGTAGGTATTGAGAACTTGGTCTGCTATACGTTAAGTATTACTATAATGTTTTGCAAGCATTCTTTCCCTTCTTTCCTTCCTCTCTTCCTTCTTCCCTCCCTTCCTTCCTTCCTCCCTTCCTTCTTTCCTCCTTCCCTGTTCATTCATTCCTTTCTTTCCTTTCTACTTTTCTCCCTCTCTTCTTTTCTTCCTCTTTTTTTTTTTTAAGAGAGAGGGACAGTGAGAAACAGAGAATCAATTTTATTTAGTTTTTCATGTGGCTTTCATTGCTCTGACACTTCACTGTGAACGTGGCGCTGGGGTTCAAATCCAGGTCCTCGCTATGCCAGACAAGTGCTGTAACCTCTGGGCCACTGTTCCAGCCCCCTTTCTTCTTTCTAAAATACAACATCTCCCTGATTCTGTCCAGTGGTTGAGCTGGATGGTCACCCCACTGAACACACGGCTCCTGATTGGTTCTGACACATGCTCCTTTGAATTCACCATTGGTTATCTGCTACCTCTGTCACTGAACACAACCCACAGCCCTTCCAAAGTGGACCACTGCTATACCACCTCTCTAAAATTAGCCTTGAGGTAGCAAAACAGGGAGGGAAAGCTTTCCACAGTACCCCACAAACCTTCCAGACACAACCTAGGATGTACCCGGCCTCTCATTCATTCACTCCTTTCATTCTTACCTGCCCTCAAGGGACAGGTTAGAACAGGTTACAGAAACATTGACAAGCATTTAAAGATGCAACAAAATAAATGGCAAGATGATGACTGATCAGCTCTCCAACTCCATGAGTACTGAAGATGGATGTGGGGAAGTCATTCACTCATTCATTCAGTAATTGAGTGTCAGACAATCAACAGATTAAGTAAATTGTTAAAAGTACTAAGGAAAGAATAAATTGGAGAAGAGGAATCTGAATTTACTATCTCAAATTTACTCTTCATTATCTTAAATTCTTAAAATCATACTTTTTTAAACAATATTAATTAAAGAATATAGTTTGAGGGGCTGGAGCGGTGGCTCGGCGGTTATGGTGCTTGCCTGGTATGTGCAAGTACACAGGTTCAAATCCCAGCACCCATGTACACAACTAACTGTTGAAGCAACGAAAGCCATGTGAAAAACTCAATAAAAATGGATTCTATCTGTCTCTCTCTCTCTCCTCCTCACTTTAAAAAAAAAATACACTTTGAACAAACAAGCTCCTCCCTATCATGGCTAGTGCAGACTGGATCCTGTAAAGCGGGCTCAGTTACTGCATCTGTGAAATGGGGGCAAGGAGGAGTCCACACTTACAGAGTGTGTTAGTCCATGTATTCGACCACGTCCTACGAAACAGACAAAGAGAGCGGATTGGACAGGCCAGGGATGTCTCTAGGGGAAGTATCCATGGGGGGGAAATGAAGAAGGAATTAGGAAGGGCTGGGGAAGCCGAGAGACCCTGCAGCAGACCTGAGTGTTCAGAGGAGAGGGACTGGAAGAAGACTGCAGAGGAGGCAGCTGACACTGTACTGCAAAGACACACTTGTGAGTCTCTGGGGGAACAGGCTTGCCTCAGTTTCTCTGCTGTGCTAATCACTGGCTAGAAGCATCCTACAGGAAGCCTGCCTCACTCTTCCAGAGTTCAGTGGAAGATTTCAGAGTGTGGCAGGCAGGGCAGGCAGCTCTACTCCCTGTGTCTGGGGTGTGATGGGCACATTTTCTTGGACACCTCCATCCACCCCTGAGGCACGTATTTGTGAGTGACAGGAGCTGTGACACAGTGCTACAGACTCAGGGACTTAACCATCAGAATGCTATTTCCTCGCACTTTGGGAGACTACAAGCTCAAGACCCAGGTGTCAGCAGGCTTGGTTCCTCCTGAGGCCTCTCCTTGACTTGACAATGACGGTCTTCTCCATACACCTATCCTGTATGTTTCTGGGTCCTAACCTTGTCCTATAGGGACACAGGAGGATTGGACCAGAGCCTAGCTACTGACTTCATTTAAGCTTGTTCGCTTCTTTAAAACCTTACATCCAAATACAGTCACGTTCTGAGGTTGGGGAGGACGCAACCAAACCCAGAGCACCAAGTATCTGCTCCTCCCCAGTTTCAGGTAGCAGCCCTTGTCCCACAAGTCTCTCTTCCTACGAGCAAACTCAGAAGAAGGAAGTCAGTGGGACAAAGTACAGTCCCCGAGCTGCAGCTGACCTTGAATCCTCTCCCTTCTCCTCCCTCTACCCTCATTCTCAGCCCTCACCTAGGCAGGTCCTGGTGGGCAAAGCAGTGCAGTGGCCCCAACCTCCTTCCTGGAGGGCCTGATACCCTCTCTGTCCAGGGTTGCTGGGTGTGTCTATGCATAGTCGCTGTGGGATTATGCTTCCCGGCCAGAAGGTGAGCAGCTTTGCTCCACTACGTGATCCCTGCTGCCTCACTACGGGCCCCAAGGTGGTGGGCCAATCATCCATGAATGGAAGCCTCCAGAACTGAACCAAGGCAAGCCTTTTTAAATTGCTTGTCTCAGGTATTTTATTACAGCAATGGAAAGCTGACTAACACATCCACCTGGGTTTCGTATGTTGAAACTTAGTCCCCGTTGTGAGGTATAAGAGGGTGGTAAATTAATCTGACCATGGTGCTTAGCAATGAGGTCTTTGGAATGTGCTTAAGATTAGGTAAGGTCATCAAAGAGGCTGCCATGATTGAACTCTTGGTGGCTTTATAAGAAGAGGAAGAGACCAGAAAAGACACACGTACCCACGTGCATTCCCTGTCTGGCTGTGTGGTGTTCTGCACCATCTCGGAATCCTGCCAGCAATAAGGTTACCACCAGATGCAGCCCCTTGACCTTCAACCTCCAGAAATGTAGGGTAAAATAAATCTCTTTTCTAAATAGCTACCCAATCTGCTGCATCCACTTATTAGCAACAGAAAACAGGCCAGTACATACATACCTTCTGATAAAAAAAGTAAGAAAAGTGAAGGTTAAAGGTAATACTTGACTCTGGATAATTTAAACTCGTTAATGTGAAGTGTTTACATTTATCCCGAATCAATGTGCTGCATGTATTGTTGAAGTTTAATTAATTGTGATATTGGAGTAAATTCTAAATGTGCGCAAGTCTACTGTCAAGTTATTTGCTCTCATCTTTTTTTAAAAGAAGAAGGAAAAGTAGCTTAATGAGATGTATGTGAGCCTTGGCATATTAAGCTCTGATGACAAAGACAGTGAGATTTTGTCTTTCATGATCATTATCATTATGGCAAGGCTAATCAGGCTCTCTTACTATCAACCTGTTGGGCCCTGAGCACATCAAACCTCCACGGCGCATTCGAGCTTCCTCTGCTCATGATCAGAGCCAGATAATAAGGATGCCTGGGCCTGAGGTAGTCCCGACGTTCAGTTTGAACAAACTGAAAGCAAATGAAGGGGTCAGACCACCTCATTACATCATCTTTGAATTCCATCAGTGGTGTCAAAGTAAATGCTACATGGTCAGTAGCTGGATCTCTTGGAGGGAAGAAAAAGCTCTGATATTCATGCAGCATTTTCCAATTTTTATAGTGTAAATACCCCCACCATGACCAATTACACACTACCAATGTGTCATTAGCTAACTTGCAAAATTCACGAACACTTAGCAACCAGTTCTGGTGCATACAACAGGCCCAGTTCACCGCTGACATCCATCCTTGGGCATAACGTGGTATCCATTAGGATCATGTCAGCTACCCTTAAGAGGTAGCGATTTAACAGAGAAGTTTATTTCTCCCTTGTGTAAAAGAAATCCAGAAAGGTATTCCAGCACTACAATGGCTGTCCTCTACAGTTATCAAGAACTTGGCCTAGGGGCTGGAGCTGTGGCTCAACAGTAGGGCACTTGCCTGGCATGCGCAAGGACCTAGGTTTGAACCCCAGCACTCTATATACACAACTAATGTCAGAATAACTAAAACCAGATGAAAAATTAAATAAAATGGATTCTGTCTTTAAAAAAAATAGAAATTGGCCAACTGGCTCCTGGTTCTGCCAATCTTGGAGACAGCCCTCATGTTTGTGGTTCAAGGTGGCTAATGTCCCGTCCAAGTTTGAGTAGGCAGAATGAAGGAAGTGGCAGGAGTAGACGCCTTTTTTTTTCTTTTTCTTTTTTAATATCCTAAGAGGATATCTTACTTCATTTTCTGCTGCTATAACAAAATGCCATAGTCTGGATAAGTTATGTAGAACAGAGGTTTATTTCACTTATGGCCCTGGAAGATAGGGAGTCCGAGCATGGTACCAGCGTCCAGCGAGGACCCCCATGCTGCACCACAACATGGCGGAAGTGCCAACTAGCAAAGGCAAGTCAGAGAGGAGACGGTGAATTCATCCTTTTCTCAGGAGCCTACCCCTGTGATAACAGCACTTCATGAAGGAGTGACCCTTATGACCTAATCACCTCTTAAACTCCCACTCCTTAACACTATCATAGTGTCAATAAATTCCAACATGAGTTTTAGAGCATGCACCCAAACCAAAGCAAGGGCTTTTTAGACATCTCACAACACATTTTGTTTACACCAAATAGAGTTCAAAACGTAGTTGCATGGTTATATCCAGCTAAAAGGGATCCTAGGAAGCGTCGTATTTAAGGTATGTGCCCAGGTGAAGGTCAGTGCCGTGTTATATTGAAGCAAGAGGGACAGGAATCCAGCTGTCCATGCCACCACTGCCATATACAGTTGCCACCACTGGGCTTTTACCAAGTTTTTTATGCATGTTACTTTATTTTTTATCATATTCTCAAAGCGCAGAGGTATCTGAGAAGCTTTCAAAAAACATATAGAAGCATCTTTAAATTTTTTTATTTTAAAATTTTGTTTTAATGTTCAAGGGGAAAGAAAAGAGGACCTCAAACATGTAGGTTCCCAGAGATTTTTGCTTAGGATTAGGCCACAGCAGATAATGACAATTTATGTTGAAAAGTTCCTAAATTCCAGAAAAATATGTAGAGGTTTATATAAGTCATATGAGGCATGGCAAAAATGACAAAGGCAACCCAGAGACCTGCAAGTGGGTGTTTGCCATAGAAACCGAGGTCGGAGAATCAACACAACTTGCCCAAGTTCACATCTAATTATGCTAGGAAGTTTGATAGCATTGTGCCTGAACACCGACAAATATCCCTAACTCTAGCTTTGAAAATAACTATGATATATGACCCAGCACTTTGGGTAAAATCCTTTTTAATACAAATATAATTTTTAGACATGATTTTTTCTGCAAATATAAACATCATAATTTCTATATGATCAAAGGCCCAACTTAGTAAGGAACACTGTTTTGAAGGACTCTGTGGGAGATCTCCAGGGAACCCAATGTCTCTACAGCCAACTCCTAACAATAGCTACCAGTTCATAGGGGGGTCTTTTGATGTCCTTTGGGGAATGGGTTTCACAACAGTGGTCACTTTAGAAAGCATTTCTTTAAAATGAGAACAAATTCTGGGAATTAGAGGGCAAACTGGGGAAAGGGTACATCAGTAACACAGGCGATGACATGGTCTAAGAGGAACAATGGTAGTAGTTATTTACACAATAGTATAAGTGAGGGTTCTCACATAACTTTTTGTAGAAGTCGAAACTTTTGAACCTAGCATGCAAATTTGTGCCCAAATATATGCAAAGTTTGGAAAACATATGCAAATTCACCTGCAACCCAGACCCTTTAGAGGGATACATATTTTTTTCTTTCTTTTTTTTTTTTTTTTTTTTTTTGGAAGGGGAGGTGTTGCTAAGGATGGAACCCAGGGCCTCACACATGCCAGGCAAGGGCTCTACCACTAACACCACACCCACTCCCATATTGTCTTTTTTAACTAGACTGTAAGTCTGTTGTATCTTAATTTTCCTGTATGTGGTCTCACTAGCATGTCCTTCATAGAGATCTAAAGGCCATTAAAATGTCAGCAAGAGGCAGCCTCTGAAGTCAGCAGCAGGAGTCCTCGAGACCAGAAGGGACCACACACACACTATCATGGCCTCTGAAGCTCTGGGCAAGTTCCCTGGGACTGAGGCCTCTAAACTGGGATGGGGGGACAAAGCAAGGTCCAAGCAGCTCCTTCAGAAGCAGATCAATGCTTCCTATCTGTCCAGGGTTGCTTGTGTGCCTCTCCATTTGGAAGAGACAGAGAAATGAGATAAACACTAAAGGTCCCTTCGCTTCTAAGGGTGTCTAAACCTCCAGATGAATCTATTTTTCAAAACTGGGGGGTGAATGATCCTGGGATTGACCCACTCCTGGGTCATGATGGTGGGGAGGGGTGGGTCAGAGGTAGAGGGGAGTATTTCTGTTTCTGTTTAACACTTTGTGGCTACTATATCATTATAGAAAAAAATGCAAAGTTAAAACAGCCTAAACTAATTATGAGTGGGGAATATGTAAAATGATACGATGCTGCTGTGCCCTGCTATAGATCCACATGTGACGTGTTATAAATAAAGTGCAAACCCAACCATAAAACTTGAGGGGGAAGAAGATGGGGAGGAGAAAAACTGTTGTTCATCTCCGAAACCCACCCTATGCACATGCAAAACAGATGAGCCAAAGAGTCACAACTCAAGATTCAAGTCTACATACTGCAAATTTAAAAATGGTTTCCAGATGGACGCTGAGCTACGTAGCTTATCATTACACCAGGGAGCAGGCCCACTTTTGACCACATCCAATTGAACCACTCATCCACAAGTCGATGCGTGGGCAAGTTTTGCCTTTTCAGTGTGTCTGGAACATCCCCAGACCTGCCACTGTGGTCCCCAGGCCCTCCCCTTGGTTAGCTGTTAAGATGGCATTGACCAATGTGGGACCAGGCAGAACTCTGGGCGCAGGATGATTCCTGACTTCTCCTAGCCTCATGGGAGCATCCTTTCTATTCACCTGCCTCTCCCTGCCCAAAGAAGACAGGAAATTACATCAAATCCTCTTTACAGGTATACCCCAAGTGTTAGGTCTCCTCCCTCCCTCTCCAGCCCTGAATCTGCAAAAAACTCTACATGTCGGTGACCTAGGCTGCTAAATAGAGCTGAACATTTTTTTTTTAATTCAGTAATTTATTTGTTGAACAATCACACAATCTTTTAATGAAATAATATAATATATATAGATTCTGAATATTAGATTTACCCCCAAGAGTGCCCCCCACCAATTACCCACCTTTATCCCTCCCCTTCCCATCCCAAAACATCTCTAAAAATGTCTTAGGTTGTATGACATTACACCTTATGCGGATTTAAAACATGATAATAGACCTCCTATCTCAATGGCCAGGGTCTAGTTCCAGCCTCCACAGATAAGTGAAGACATTCGACCCTTGGATCTCTGGGTTATGCTGAGTGAAATCAGCATAATTTCTTCCCTTAGAACTGAAAATTTAAGAGTGGTTGAGAGTTGGAAAATATGTAAGTTAGAATTAGATTTGACTGCAAGGAACAGAAAGTCCCAAAGGACAACGGCTTGAATAATGAGAAAGACTTCTCACATACAGCTACGCTGGAGGTAGATAGCCCTCGGCTCATACGGAAGCTTCACAAGGACGCCAGGGACTCAGGGTCTTTCCATGTTGAGGCTCCAACATTCTTAGCATGTTGCCTCCACACTAGCCTAAGATTGCAGCTTGAATTCCAGACATCACATCCATATTCCAGAAACAAGCGTGATAGATCATTTTAAATAATCTAATCCCCTTTGTAAGCTCAAAAACCCTGTTTCTGCTTCCATCAAATCATGGGGAACCCAAGGGGGGAACCATGGAACGGCATCAGCCTTGGCTTGCTCTGTCATTATACATTCGTTCTTGACTGTATGACAATGATTCCCTCCTAATTGTAAGACTATCTTAAATGAATAAAAAATGAATACTAATAAAAAAAAAAAGACCTGGGATCTGTCCTTGAATCCAATGCACCAGGAAAATGTGTTAGATGTGACTTTGTATGAACTATAGAGCCTGATGGGGTCTCGAAACTTCCTCTTTCCCTCTTGACACCTTGAGGCCACCATGTTGTGACGAAGCCCACGCAGCCTGTGGGAGAATGACACACTTGTTGGAAAAGAGCTGAGGAGTCCCTGCTGCTGGACCAGTCTGCGAAGCCAACTGGAATCCAACAACCCTACTGGGACATCGGACAAGACCAGCATGTGACACGTCCCAGATTGTCAGCCAATAGAGGCATGAAAAATAATACAGCCGTGTGTCACTGAACAATGGGATGTGTTCTAAGAAATCGTTAGGCGGCTGTGTCACTGAACAAACATCCTGGATAGCGCAATTACAAGAACCTAGATGGGGTGTAGGACAATCACTCCGTGAGCCCTCTTGCTGCAATCCAGAGGCCTGGTAAACACAAGATGGGTGAAGCTGATGCGGCCGAAGTCCAGCTTTCCATAGACAGAAGCGGGCACCCTACAACAGTCATTGAAAGAACGGTGGAGAAAAAGCCAGGAACACGGTCATTGATCCTCACTGTAAGTATCGCACACGGCATGCAATTATTGCTGGATTTTTATAGGTTGCTCATGCCAGCATCATTATAGACTCCTGAGCAGAGAGTTGCACTGTGACACTGTGACGGTCCCCATGTCATGGGGGGATGGAATTTTCACTGCCATTGTAATCTCATGGGACCACCGTCAACTGTGCAGTCTGGGAACACTGCGGGAAGTGATTTGGAACACAGCAAGACAACTGAGAAAACAACAGAGGGAAGACGCTAGGAAGGAACAAGAGGCACAGGGCCGAGGTCTTCTAAGGAGCTTTCCCGTAAGTGGCCATGTGGCCCTGATGTGATGTCTCTCTGGCCACAGCCAGAGGCAAGAGAGGGTGGGAAATTCAGTCTTTCTTCTGGGCAGCCTGGTGCCCTGCAATGCCCCGGGCACTGATGACTGGGGGGAACCAGCATCAGAGCGTACGGTCAGCACTCTCCACGAGAGAGGGGAGGTCAGGAATGACCCGGGTACCGCATTTTCCCGTGAGGAACACAGACTTTTTTCTTAAAGTGAGAAAGACAGCTTGAACATTCTTTTTTGCTTAACATAGTATCCTGGAAAAAGAGAAGGAAAATACGAGCACTTCCCTAAAACATGCTTCACGATGATGCCAGAGTATTTACCCAACACAACCTTGCTGCTTGTCACCCTCCAAAAACAGATGCCAAATCCAGGAAGTTAATAAGGCATTCAGTACCTCATGACAAATCAGGCTTTGTGATGATTTTGCCCAACTATAGGCTAAGGTAAGCGTTCCGAGCATGAGTAAGGTAGAGGAGGCTAATCTACCAGCATCGTTGCACTAAAAATGCATTTATTAGGGGCCGGAGAGGTAGCTCGGCAGTAGAGCCCTTGCCTGGCATACGTGAGGACCCAGGTTTCATCCCCAGCACTGCATACACAACTAAGAGCAGGAAAAACAAAAACCAGATGAAAAAATAAAATTAACTCTCTCTTTTTAAAAAAATGCATTTATTAAATATAGTTATTAAAATGTATTCATTAACATGTGTTAGATACATTTTCAACAATATTTTCCATTTACAATGATTTATTGGGCCATAACTCCATCATAAGCCAAGCATCTTTATTTAGAAAGAAATCTCTATGGTCTCTCAGGATGTGATCCCCACCAAAAACCCTCAGAGGGTCAGTACTGGAGTATCCGAGAAAGAGAGAGAGAGAGAGAGAATCAATTTTATTTAGTTTTTCATGTGGCTTTCGTTGCTCTGATCCTTTGTTGAATATGTGGTGCTGGGGTTCAAACCGGCACCCTTGTGCATTCCAGGCAAGCGCCTTAACTGCTGAGCTCCAGATCTTTGTTTATTTATTAAGGGAAAAGCTGTTGTTAAAACTGTGTGTATGGCCTTCATTGGGATAGTCCAAACTCAGTGACGGAAGGGAGAATGGCTTTTCATCAAAAAAAATTGTCCCTTACATTTCCTCACCTCGGGGTGGTTCAGTGGGGAGGAGTAAAGAGGAAATCAGGGAAGAAGAATGAGGAACATTGCTGTCCATGAAAGTAAAACTAGGGGACATCTATAAGAGCTGCTTAATGCTAAAAATATTTTTTTTTAATTTAAAATTTAAAAAAGACTTTCCTCCCACATTTTCAAAATCAAGAAATTCTCTGCAGCTGTTCTTAAAACTCATCCCTAGGAGGTGTCATTAGCTGCAAAGGAAAGCAAGCCACATAGCTCAAGCCTTATAGCTTATAAATACTGCTCATATCCACTGTGGTTGGAATGCTTTTCATAACTTCTAACATTTTCCAGATATATCAGTGAAAGCCCCAGGACTAACACTGCATGTGACATGATTTCTTTAGAAATCAACATGGTATTTTTTTTTTTTTTAAGAAAGAAGGACAGTGAAAGAGAGAGAGAGAATCAATTTTTATTGAGTTTTTCCCATGGCTTTCATTGCTCTGACACTTAGTTGTGTATGTGGTGCTGGGGTTTGAACCCGTGTACTCGCGCATGCTGAGCAAGCACCGTAACCACAGAGTCACCGCTCCAGTCCCTCAACATGGTATTTAATAAAAGTTATAAACTATATCATAAAAAATCCTATTCCTATTATTTCATCCTTGAGAGTTCCCAATATTTTTCAATTTCTATTTTAAAAAAAATAAAGGCTGGAGCAGTGGCTCAGCGATCACGGCACTTCCCTTGCATAAGCAAATCCGTGGGTTCGAACCCCAGCACCATGAACACAAAAAAGTGTCAGAGCAATAAACTAAATGAAGTTGATTTTCTCTCTCTCTCTCTCTCTTTCACTGTCCCTCTCTCTTAAAAAAAAATTAAAAGTAAAAAAATAAATAAATAAAGATTTGCTAATTTGCTGCTCAACCGTTTCAGCGTGGATTCCTTTCTCTACCCTAAAATGTTTAGGAAAGCTTCGATTGCAATCCATCTCATTAATTTCATGTGCTTTCCATTTTTAAAATCTTCTCATGCTCTGAGTGATCATCACACTTTGTAATTCCTGGTGGTACACGGATCAGCAGTCGGTCCCCACCTCCTCACACTCCTCCGTGTGCCTGCTGCCCCTTGCGCTGTGACCAGGAGGGCTCTCCTGAAGAGAGGGCTCTTCTGCCCCACCCCTGAATCCAGTGGGCAGCAGGAAGTTCTTTGGCCAATAGGAATTATCAGAAGTGAGTCCATCTTGAAGCTTCCCATAAGAGGTTTTTCTTGACCCTACCTGCTCTCTTGGAATCCTCTCCTGCTGCCCTGGGGAGAGCTGGGACAGTCCAAGACCAGGCCCCAAGCCAGGGCCCTTCCAGAGCCTCCAGTCCAGCCACCCAGAGGGCTGGCTGCAGGCACAGAGCCAGCCCAGCAAAGCCACAGAGCCCTTCATCTGAGGCCTGAAGACCCTCTAGGGCTGAGGGAACGCCCCTTCTTCGGGTTCACAAATATACAGCAAAAGAAGACTAAAATATCTTGTTTTGATAAATTCACTACCATATATTACAGTTCTAACTCAATCCAGAAGGAAAGATTTTTTTTTCACTTTTGGTAACTTGTTACAGGAAATAAAAGAAATGCAATGTTGCAATTTATACTCATAGATTTGTTAAGATAAATGCAAGATCAGTAAAAGACTTTCAAGTATGAACGTATATTACATTGGGATAAATATCTTTCGAGGAATAGAATAGAACTAAAAACTAAAGAGGAAATGGGAGGGGAATAGAATAGAAATAAGGATCAAGGGGGGAAAAGAGGAAAATGAAAAATTTCAGAACGTTAGCAAGAACGGTTCCTGTAATTTAAAATGTGACAGGTAGCTGGGCGTGGTGGCACTGCCTGTCTGTGATCCCAGCTACTCAGGAGACTGAGGCAGGAGGATCACAACTTCAAGGCCAGCCTGGGAAATTTAGTGAGCCCTTCTCTGAATATAAAATAAAATAATAAAATAAATAAAATAAAATGGACTGGGACTGTAACTCAGAGGTAAAATGCCCCTCGGTTCAGTACCCAGTACTGAAAAACAATTAAAATGTGACAGGTATAAAATCAGGATAGCATTTAAATTTCATTTGGCATATGTTTTAAAGTAATGTCAACATTTTATAGTATGCCAAAAGATATGTTGTTTGCAACTAGTTACACTTTTAAAATGTGTTAGATGTTGCCAGGTATGGGGGCTCCCACCTATAATCCCAGAGACTCGGATCCCAGAGACTCGGGAAGTTGAGGCAGAAGGAGAGCAAGTTCAAGGTCAAGTTCAGCAACTTAGTGTGACTGTGTCTCAAAATTTTAAAGATTAAAAGGGGCTTGGGATGTAGCTCCATGATAAAGCACCTGCTGGGTTCAATCCCCAGTACTGCAAAAACAAATAAATAAATTTTTAGATGCTGATTTGTACGAGTTGGGAAGGGTTTTCTCAAAATTCTTTAAGGAGTTCTATAAACTGAAACTCTAGGAAACCACTGTTCTAGGAAAAGCACTCAAGCAGTCCCTGTGCAGTAGGTGAGATGTGCCCTGTCACTCGTATATTCCACAGAGCCTTCATGTACGCACAAGCGTATATGTATTTTTATGCATGTGTGCATAGAGATTTTATCCAGATCTGCAAAATTCTATAGAGATGTGTAATTTCTCTGCAGCCAGTCAGTTGTGATTTTTTAATTTTCTTGAAGAGAGATGGACCAGGAAACTGGAGGAGAGGGAGAGGGAGAAGGGCGGTTCCCCAGCCAAGAAGCAGGAGGAGGTGATGAAAACGAATCCTGGCTTCCCGTCCACAGGCACCGGGATGCAGAAGGGAGCGCCCTGGGATCGAGGTCACATCCGCCAGCCAGCTCAGCTCCTGCCTGCTTCGGCACAGCCAGGAACGAGGCTGGCCAAGGCCCTGCTTCCAAGAATCTGATTTCCAGTGGGCAGCTGGAAATCAAAAGAGCAAGACGCAGAGTTCTGGAAGCCAGAGAAACCCGAGACTAAAGTGAGGGGAACTTTGGCCACTTGCTGACTCGGGACCCTCAACACTTGCAGTTCCTGTTCTCTCTTTTGAGAATGTTCTTCCAATCTTCTATTAAATTTCATTTCATGGAGTAGGTGATGTGTTGGTCAGCTGTCCGTCACTGTGACAAAACACCTAGATAATCAACTTGAAGAGGAAAGCCTGGTTCTGGCTCATAGTGTCAGAGGTCCAAGTCCATTGCATTGGGCCTGTGGCAGCAGCACTGTCCTTCCTGGGGACAGCATGTGACAGCATGTGACAGAGGAAGCTGCTTACCTCATTGTGGCCGGGGAGCAAAGAGAGAGACAGGGAGGGGTGGGGTCCCAATATCCCCTCCAAGGGGCACCCCCAATGACCCAACCTCCTCCCACATGGCCCCACTTCCTAAAGCTTCCACCCCCTCCCAATAGCACCACAGGCTGCGACCAAGCCTCTGACATGGGGGCCTTTGGGGAACATTTCATATTCAAACTCTTGCAGGAGATGAAATAAAAATATCATGGAAGGATTGGGAAGTCTTGCTTCTACCCTGACCACATCAACTCTTTCCCTGCTGTCTAATCCCTCTCCCTACAGGGAAATAATTGTTTTTATTAGTTCCTGATTTATCACTCCAGTCTTTCTTTAAACATAAGAAAATACAGATCTATGATATCTTCCCCCTGCCTTTATTTACCCCCCGAAAGCACTCACCCCCCAATTGCACAAATGTACTGCTCTCTGCTCTTTTGGCTTAACAATATATTCTGAAAAGCTTTACTATTGGGTAAACAGAGAGCAAACCTGTTCTTTTTTCTTGCTGCGTAGTATTACACTGGATTATGTGAATTGATTAGCCACTGTCTAAATGCTGACACCTGGCTTGCTCCAGGGCTTCCACCACTACAAACAGTGCCTCCGTGAGTAACTTTGTGCATCCAGCCTTCCATGCATGTGCCGGCAGCTCAGGGCATCACTTCCCAGAAGTACTACCCACCTTTTCTTCCTGGCAAACTCTTATTCATCCGCTGGCACCCACAGCCCTGAGAGCCTGACGTGAGAAGAATCACGATCAGAGGGGTGCAGGAAGTAAGTCCGCCCTCTTTATTAAGCTGTAAGCATCTTAAGGGGAGGGACCCTTCCTTATTTTTATCTATATTTCATAAATTTTAAAAAAAGAATGGGTAGTGTTCAAACAGATTTTTTTTTTACTTTATTTTATTTAATTTATTTTGCTCAGGCTGGCATTGAACTCTTGGGCTCAAGGGGAATCCTCCTGCCTCAGCCTCGTGAGTAGCTAGATTGCAGATGCCCATCACTGCACCCAGCCCCTGAGCAGCAGAGAAGCATGCTCCTTCCCTAGGTACTGACTACCACTTCCTAATGTGCAGTCCCTACTTTGCTTCCTGGCCGCCATAAAGTGAGCAACGCTAAGATGTACTGTGCCCACACAGGGTTGAGCAGCCATGGGCTGAAACTTTGAAAGCTGTAAGCCAAAATCAACCTTTTCCTTTATTAAGTTGATTTAGTCAGGTATGTTCTCATAGTCGTGGGAAGCTGAGTAACACACCTCTTTATAAAGTGCCCAGCCTCAGGTATTTCATTATAGTAATAGAAAACAGACCAAGACAATGATCATCGGTAACATGCATCAAATGCTTATTTACTATGTGCCAACCACTATTCTATGTCTCTAAGTAAATATATTCTTTTATTTAATCCTCTCCAAAAATTTAAAAAAAAACCTACACAATTGTTACTATTACTATTCCTAGTTTGCCAGTTTGGAAACTGAGACACAGAGAAGATAAGGCATTTGTCCAAGAGCACACACCTAGCAAAAAGTGGATCTAGGATCAGGAGTTAAGTAGGTTGACTTTGCTTCAGTATTGTTGTGTGTGTGTGTGTGTGTGTGTGTTTACTTTCTATGGTATGTTAGGTGGGAATAGATTCATCTATTCCTCTAGTAACTGTGGTTTGACAAAAACACAAGTTTATACATTTCTTACATAAATAAAGAATAAAGGTAAGAAGACTATGGGAGGGAGGGAGGGAGGAAGGAAGAAAGGAAGGAAGGAAGGAAAGGGGGTGGAGGGAGATTCAGAAGGAAGATCCCTTTGTACCAAGAAAGCAACCATGAACAGTATATGTGAAGGAATGAATGTGGCTGTGTTCCAATAAAACTTTATTTACAAAATAGCACCAGATTGAGCCCCAGGGCTATAGTCTACTGACCCCTGACTTAGTGGGTGATGGAGAGAAAAGGATGTATTGAAAGAATGTTTAAGAGGTAGAACTGCGTGGTAAATTGACTTTTAGAAAAAGAGCAAGGGGTCCTGGAGGACCCCCAGCAGGCACTAGGGGACTTAGAGGGCAGGAGCCATTCAGTGTACACATCCATGAGTTGAGGCTGATGGTGAGTTCCCTGGGAGAATCTCTGTATCCCCTGATTTCAGTTTTGAAATGTCCCTAAGAAATCAAGGGGAGCTGGCAAATCAGCCTAAATTGGACTGAAGGAGATGAAAGGTCTCCCTCAGGACCCAGCTTTCCACAGGGGTCTGGGGAGTGCCTCAAATTATGAGAATTATTTCCTTTGCCTGAGAGTAGCAGGCAGAGTCCACCCCTTGCACCCACCCCTGGGCTCTGCAACCATGGGGTCAAGCTATTTGGAAACAGTAATTGTCTATTGCAGACGCGAGCAGACACAGGGGAGCAGCCACTGCATTAGGCTTCATCACTCGTTTAGAAGGTTCAAAGCACCCAGTGCCTGGTTTCTCTGCAAATCTGTGCCATTTCACTGAGGGCGCTTGCTCATCACGGGCTTGGGTATCTGCGGGGTCCCAGGTCCAACCCTGGCACACCTTGGGAGACTGCTCTGGAGTTTTCCCTATGCCCCCAATGCCTGGCCCTCTCCTCCCTGCCCTGCCTTCCCCTCTCACCCAAATCCTCTCCTGCTCCTTTCCTGGCCCCACTGAGAACCAAACAAAATCAAAGTATCCATGTGTTGTAG
Organism: Aplodontia rufa; assembly: GCA_004027875.1. NCBI lineage: Eukaryota > Metazoa > Chordata > Mammalia > Rodentia > Aplodontiidae > Aplodontia > Aplodontia rufa. The sequence continues at coordinate 31,702 of PVKS010001629.1, forward strand.
GGCCATGGCCAAAAACCAGTGTCCCCAGGGGTGAAGGCATCGTAAGATGGAGAAATAGCGAACAGTTCTTGGTCTTCACGCCAAACTCTCTAATAGCTGCATCTGAGGCACCTGAAGTTAAAGACAATAATCAAATGAATGTTAAAACAAATAAAAATAACAAAATAAATTTTAAATCGAAAATTTTAAATGCAAATGAAATACATAGAATGGGATAGAATAGATTTTAAAATAATAAAATAAATTTTAAACTAAATAATAAAAAATTTTAAATAGAATAGAAAATTTTTAAACATAAATGAAATATATAAGATAGGGTAAAATAAGTTTTAAAATAAATGGAATAAAAAAGTTTTAAAAATGGAATAAAACAAATTTCAAAATAATATTATTTAATAAAATATAAATCGGTAAAAATGAAATGAAATGCGAGTGGCCAGGCTGGGCCCCCGGGGTGGGCCGACCCTGCTGGGGCAGGAGGGAGGGATACTCCTCTGTGTGCCTTCTCTGGAAGCGGCCCCCTTTCAACAGCTTTGAAGGTCATGTTGTACAGCAAGCTCTGGGGACCACTGTCCTCTGCACAGGGACTACCTTGCGTGATGACCTGCTCCCTGCCACCCCCACTTCAGGGTCTCTGTCAGAGCCTGGCCAGAGGACAGGCAGTGAAGGACGTGGGTGAGATGCACTCAGCCGCAGTCACCCCCAGCAGGGGACTTCTCAGAACAGGTACCATGACAGCCACCAGGGCTGTGACTTTTCTCCCACAATCCGTCCTCGGATTGCATGAATACACCAGCCGCAGATGACCTTTCTCCGGGGTGGGGAGGCACAAGTACAGCACAGAGCTCCCCGGCCAAACAGTAGGTCGCCTGTGGTTAATGTCAGTGTGTAGCAGAGATTTTAAACGGATCAACAGGAGTGAGCCCAGGCTGGCTGCTTGTCCTCGATCCAGCTGGGACCGTCCAGGGCAACAGAACCTGGATTCTGACGGGAAATGGTGGCCTGCCTGCATCCTTCCCTGCATGGCCACAGGTGGAGACCCACCGCAAGCCCCCTCCGGCCCGAGGCGACCTCTGCGGCTTCTTCTTCCTCCTCCTTGGGGGCTGGTCAGGCAGCAGCCCATGCAGGAGCTGTGAGCCCCACAGCCAGCTGGCCTCCTCTGTCACTGAACCTGTTCTGCAGCCTGCATCTGGGGCCCCGACCCCAGCAGGCTGGGCTTCCTCCCACCACTGCTATCGCCACACACACAAACCTAGAGCACTTCCAACTCCGGCCTTGCACCCACCTCGGACACGGCTCCATCAGGCCCCAGATGCATTTCCACCGGGAGCACTTTCTGTAGATCCGCCTTGCTGGGCCACTCCGGGGACACCATGCGCAATTCAGATCGCAGCTTCCTGGAGGTGGCAGTGCCCTAGCCTGGGTTTTGTTTGTTCAAACCCCGTATGCTTCCTGTTGGCTTCCAGTACTCCTGAGAGCTCAGGAAACCAGAGAGCTGCACCCAGGTGGGGAAACTGAAAGGTTACCATCTTCCTCTCTTGCATCCTGCTCATGTGCATCCCTTTCTTGCAGGGAAGCTTCCAGAATGGGCATTGCTCCTGCCACTGACCAAAGCTATGGGCCCCTGAGACCACCCAGAACAAAGTCCAGCTCACAGGGCAATGACCCCCAGTACCCTGCAGAGCGAGGATGTTGAACACAACTCCTGGGGCTCCTTCCGCAAGAATCCGCCTGCTAAGTCAGCAGAATGGGACACAGAGAGGGAAGCAGCTGAAGCCAGCACTAGGGAGGACTGGACGGGAGGGGCAGGGTGCCAGCCTGGGCTTCAGCACATGTGAGCGGCTACCTGGAGCCAAGGATACCTGACGCCAGGTCCTAAACAAAGCTCATCCTCAGGGCCAGATGGCCCCATGTGAATCAGCCATGTGCCTGTTACTCGGTTTCTCCACACTCCCATTTTTACAACTTAAATCCGTATGATAGAACCCTAAACTTGCCCTTGGCCATGGACCACACCGGACAGCAACTGCCCACAGGAGACCTTGGCCAAGGGCAGCCAAGGCTATGGTGACTCTTGGCTTTGAACAGGAAAAGAGCTCACAGACAGGCCCGGAGCCCTCCTCCTGTTCTCTGTTGAAGGGAACACCTCCTCATTTAAAAAGAAGGAGAGAGAAACTCAAGACTGATTTTTTCTTTTTAGAATGACTAAACCCCAGGTAGGGTCTCAAACTCAGAATTCTGCATCTCCATAGTTTCTCTAAACCAAAGATTCTATTAAGGCAGCGCAAATAAGAAGAAAGAGCGTCCCCAATTGGTGTGGTCACTTAGAGTGACCGCACAGCACGCGCACGCACACACACCAACACCTTTGATGGAAGGACCATTGCGGCTGGGTTCTTAATTAAGTGTAACAAACCAATTACTAATCTCTGCCATCAACTAAAGTGTAGGTCTCGTTGAATGCATTAATGCCCCAGCAGTTAGCCATGGCCTGCTTGAGGGTCTTAGCCAGCCTCTTGCTTCACTCCTAGGCAACTACAAATCCTGAAAAAGAACTCAAAAACCTGGGGGTCAGATCTGGATTATCCATCCATGATAATCAAGTGGTATGAGACTCAAAAAGTCTGTGCTGCAGCCTGAATGTGTCACCCAAAAGTTCGTGCGTAGAACCTTTAACCCCAAGTTCTTTGTTTATGGCATTTGGTGGCAGGGACTTAGGGAGGTAATTAAGAATGGATGAGGTCATGAAGATGGGGCCCCAAGATGGGATTAGTGGTTTTATTAGAAGAGGAAGAGAGACCCAAGTTAGCACGTCGTCTGCCATGTTAGGATGTAGCAAGAAAGTCTTTGCGGGAGGCCTACAACTGCACTTCCCAGCCTCCAGAATTTTAAGAAATTTTAAGAAATCTCTTTCCTTTATAAATGACCCAGTACACCGTTAGAGCAACATAAAATGGATGAAGGCCACAAGGTGTCCTCACCTTCAGAACTTTGATACAAAATTTAATTAGGGTCTAGTGAGGTGGCTCAGTGGTAGAGTGCTTGCCTGGCATGTGCAAGGACCTAGGTTCAATCCCCAGTACCACATACACAACAAAGTTTTGGAAAAGCAAAAATCAAATGAAAGAAATAAAAATTAATTCCCCCCCTCTAAAAAAAGTAAAAGAAAAAAACTAGAAGGAATACCCTAAAAAGGAAGGAAATCCTTCTACGTATGCTATGTATTGGTCCATTTTCTGTACCTATAACGAAATACTTGAGGCTGGGTAAGTTAAAAAGAAAAAAATGTTAGTTTTGGTTCAAAGTTGAGGGGCTGCATGTAGGGATGACCTTATTGCTGTCAGAGTCTCAAGGTGGTGCAAGGCATCACGTGGGCAAGAGATAGGAACCACATGTATGTGTCGATATCCTCTGGTCTCTCTTCTTAAATGGCCACCGGTATTCAATCCACTCTGCTGACCTGATCTAGTCCTTGTCACCTCTCACCCAGGGATGCTGGTGTCTAATGGATGCAGATTCTCAGCTTTGCAAGATGAAGAAGGGTCTGAGGACGGATGGTGGTGACGGTCTTTGCACAATGTTAAAGAATCCGATACCATCGAGCTGTACACGGGGCAATGACAAGGGTGGGCGATCTCACGTCGCGGGCATTTCTATCATACTTTTTAAAAATAAAATAGATTGGAACAAATCATGCCAGGAAACCAAGAGGCGAGCCGTGCAGCATGGAATGCAAGCTCCCAGGGGGTTGAGGACATGCAGGAAGCTTCCTGGAAGGGGTGCTGCTCCCACGGCTCTTCATGCCCCTCTGACCAAGCCAAGAACAGGAGCTCAACACTGCCCAGCAAGGGCTGAAGCTCATCCTTAAACCCTAGTGGCATCTATGGGAGGAAGCCCAGGCACCAAGCCTGGTCCACATGACCAGAGGACATGTATTGGAGACAGGGCTCCCTCAAGCATCAGCAGGCACCACTGACCATTACAAAGGCAGATGGGGGCCTGGCTTGCGGATCAGGTAGATCCGGGTTCAAATCCTCTGTTAGACACCCACCTGGTCAAACTGCATTCTGTTCCGAGCCTCACTTTCCCCATCTGCCAAATTTCTATCTCATGACATTATTGTGAGTATCAAAATTAAGATGTGAAGGGGCTGGATCCGTGGCTCAGCGGTTATGTTGCTTGCCCGGCATGTACAAGTACACGGGTTCAAACCCCAGCACCAACGAACACAACTAAGTGTCAGAGCAACGAAAGCCACGTGAAAAACTCAATAAAAATTAATGATTCTCTCTCTCTCTCTCTCTCTCCTCTCCTTAAAAAATAAATAAATAAAAATAAATAAATGAGATGTGAAAAACTCCCCACTCAGGGTCTGGCAACCCCCAAAGGTTACAGATCTATGATCTCTTATCTGTGGTTCTGAAATTCAGGAAGCTCTGGAAACTGAAAGCTTTCTAACCTCATTTGCTGGCAAAACCTGATTATAACCTATGCATTGCTATGGATCTCACTTAGCGTGTTGCTTCCTTGTTTTTCTCTGCAGAAAGAGAAACGTGTTTGATGACAAGATGCGGCTGCAGTCTCTGCTGAGAATAGTATGAATACACAGCATTTGCATATTATTATCTTTCTGAAGTCCAAGTTTTCTGAACTGGGTTAGAGGGATGGGGACTCTATAATTATCTGCATCCTATGTTGATTTAAATCTCTTATCACCTGTAGATACTATATTAAGAGAAAATGGCATATGTAGCTTGTAAAGGCAGTGTGTGTTCTTCTGTTTCTTTGAAAGATCTACACGGGGCTGGAGCGGTGGCTCAGCGGTTATGGCACTTGCCTGGCAGGTGCAAGGACACAGGTTCGAACCCCAGCACCATGTACACAACGAAGTCTCAGAGCAACGAAAGCCATGTGAAAAACTAAATAAAAATTGATTCTCTGTGTCTCTCTCTCACTGTCCCCTCTTTCTTCAAAAGAAAAAGAAAAACAAAGCCAGGCACAGTGGCTCACACCTCAGTTCCAGGGAATCCAGAGGCTGAGGCAGGAGGATTGCAAGTTCAAGGCCAGCCTCGGCAACTTTCTGAGACTCAGTCTCTGGATAAAAAATAAAGAAAAGGCCTGGGGAGGTAGCTTAGTGGTGAAGGGCCCCTGAATTCAGTCCCCAGTACCAAAAATAAAAATGCAAATGTGAGGCACAAAACGAAACAGAACATAAAAAGTGTCAGCAAGGATACGGAGAAATCAGAACTCTCGTGCATGGTCTGTGGGGACATATGTGGCTCAGCCATTATGGAACCAGTATGGAAAGTCTTCATAAAATTAAACACAGAATTATCATATGATCCAGCAAGTATGGAGCCAGACATTTACACACCCTTGTTCACAGTAACAGTCCAAAGGTGGAAGAAATCCAGTGTCTGTGACAGATGAACTGACAGACAAAATGTGGTACATACATGCAATAGAATACTATTCAGCCTTTAAAAGGGAGGAAATTCTGACACCTGCTACAACCTGGGTGAGTCTCAAGGATACTTCGCTAAGAGAAATAAGCAAGCACAAAAGGACAAATACTTCATGATTCCACTAATAGGAGGTACCAAGAGTTATCAAATTCATAAAGGTTGAAAACAGAATGAAGTCAGGCACAGTGGGGCACACTGTCATCCGAGCAAAAGGGGAGGCTGAGGCAGGAGGATTGCAAGTTTGAGGCCAGCCTCATCAATTTAGTGAGACCCTGTCTCCAAATAAGATTTTAAACAGCGGAGTGGGATGTAACACAGAGGCAGAATGCTCCTGAATTCCATACCAAGTAGAAAAAAGGAAGGAAGGAAGGAAGGCAGGCAGACAGGCTTGTCAGGGGCTGGGAGAAGAGGCAGTAGGATTAGTGATTAATGAGTAGAGTTTCAGTTTGGAAAGATGAAAATGTCCCGGAGATGGGTGGTGGTGGTGGCAGCACAGCCATGTGAATATACTTAATGCCATCGAGCTAAATGTTTAAAATAGTAAATGATGTGTTATATATCTTTTACCACAACGAAAGGTAAAGCTAAAAGAACAGTCCCTGGTGTCACATAGCAGCCTCTGCAGAGCAGCAGTCAGCTCTGTTCGGGGACCATGAATAATGCATGAGTCAGGGGCCACTGTCAGGGAGGCCCCCCAGGCTCTGCCAGCCCTGCTGGTCCTGGTGGCCTCTGGGAAGAGCTGCTGAACAATGGAGGAGCAGGTGCACAACTCAGGTTTCACAGGGACCAGGCTGGTGGCATCGTGGCATAAATGCAGGCTGCCTGGAGCTAGGACCTGGTGGTGACGGTGTCAGGCTCCTGGCTGTGCCCCAAGGAGTCATTGAAAAATGTTTAGGCTGTGCCCAACGCCCCCCATCAGGGTCCCAGACAAATGGTAGGGACTCCCTGACTCTTCTTGAAAGAAGTCACTTCCCCAGCCAGGGCTCCTCCTGCAGAGGCCAACAGAAAGGAGAAATAAGATCCCCAACTCTTTCCTTAAAATTTTGATGCTCAGGGCTGGAGCAGTGGCTCGGTGGTTATGGCACTTGCCCGGCATGCGCAAGTACACGGGTTCAAACCCCAGCACCCACATACATGACTAAGTGTCAGAGCAATGAAAGCCATGTGGAAAACTCAATAAAAATTGATTCTCTCTGTCTCTCTCTCTTTGTCTCTCACTGTCCTTCTCTCTTTAAAAAAATTTTTTTTTGATGCTCAAGTTTGTCTTTTGATCTTTTATCATGTCTTTCAACCTCTTTTTTTCTTTTCTCCAAAGGAAGGCTGAGTTAGAATATTTAAAACACTTCTGTACACCATTTGAAAATTCCAGCTTTTTTTCTGGGGTTCTCATACCAATAAAATGTGGCCCAGATTGAGCCTCAGCTTCTAAGTGCCCCTTCCCAGGAAGGAGACACAGCCACAGATCTGGCTAAGGCGCGCACAGAGCTGGGTTCCAGTTCCACCTGGAGTCCATTCACTCAGGCAGCCCATGGCTTCCCTGAGTTTCAGGTTCCTTGTTGGTTAAACAGATCAGATGCCCTCAGAGATCTGTCCACAGATCAGAAAAGCAGGGACGGGGGGTTCACTATGGAGGATGGAAGGTGGAGAACTGGTTAGGAAGGTGTTGGAAGCTGTAAGCAGCCCAGACAGAAGAACCAGGAAGAAGTTTCTCCCCACCCAACCCTTGGCTTAGAAAGGGAATATTATGCACACCCGAATTCTGGACCTTCCAGAGAATTGTGCAGAGGGGCTGCCCAGCCACCGAGGGCCAGTGTTAAGCACCCTAACCGGGGTGGAGTAAGATGGTGAGAGTCACCTGGCTTCTCCTTTGCCTTAGCAAGACCTTTCATCTTCACTGACTCCCCAGGGCTGACTGGCAGCTCTGGTGGTCCCCAGCTCAGGGGGAATTCCTCTGGTTTCCAATCTGCCCTGCCATTTCTGCATCCCATGCTCCACACGCAGAAGAACTGAATTCAGAGTTTGACAGAATAAGAATGTTTTAATTAGCCTGGAAAACTCATGCTTGCTGGCTGTCCATCACATCTGAACTCCCAACGAGGGTTTGCATTCTCAGCTTCCCCCCTTGCCCGCTTGAGGGTCTGCCTGGCCAGTCCCTGATCAGCAAGCCGCTAGGCAGGTGGGTGGTGCACACCAAAGAAGGAGCTGGATTCACCTGGCTGCTGGGGGAGGAGGCTGCCGGGTGGGTTTCCACACCACCTGGGGAGCAGGCTCAGTGTTTCCTCCACCAGGGCTGGGCTTCCAGGTACAGAGACCAGAGGTCACTGTGGTCCAGTGGGCCGGGCCATAGATTAGGAGCTCAATTGCTCTTTGTTTAAATCCAGCTGAGGCACTCAACCTTGTATGACCTTGAGCCAAACATAACTTTTCAGATACAACCTGCTGTGCGAGATGAGGAAACCATGAGTAAGAAGGTCAGGGCAAGACTGAAGCATGAGCAACAGTGAGCAGAGGCCCGGCATTCAGGCCTGGCCCTTCCTCCCAGGCATGTTCCCATCTTGTTTGTCCCTTGACATCATCCCGGTGAAGGAAAGGGAGGGACCATTCTCCCCATCCTACAGGGAGACACCAAAACGCAGAGGGCCACCAGCACAGCAGAGATCACCCACCCCAGGGCAGGCAAGGGATCTCCATAGTGACACTCTTTTGTTCCTTTAAGAAATAGAAGCAAAAGCCAAAAGGAGAAGAGGGGAAACAGGTGAAGGGCCCACGATGGGAAGGGTGGATACAGCTCCTTGCTTGGGGAACTGTTCTGTCCTGCTGTTAACGATGGAGTGTGGGAGGACCCGGCTCTGCAAGCTCGGTTTTACCAACCTTGAAGGCGTTGGTGCCCTTCCATCATTACCCAACATCACTGGAAATTCACCAGGGCTGTAAATCTGGAGCACGGAGAGCCACGCCCCTCGGTTCCTGAGCAGGGGGAGTTCCCGCTATCAGCTGGTCTTTTTCCTCCCCTGGAGGCCCGCTTTGTGACACTTTTGTTCCCTTTTCTGGGAGGTGCTGTTGTGTAAGGTGGGAGAGCAGATACTCACGTGGGTGTGCGACCGCTCTGACATGTCGTCTCTGAATCTCGACAGCGGAATGCTTTCAGGGAGAGAGGGTGGGATCTGGCACCTTACTTTTGGGTTGCAAGGATCCTCTTCCCTCCCACGGATGAAGGCAAACCTTTACAGCAATGGGGCCGATGTCATTCACCAGGCATGTCCAGGGTTGGGAAAGAGACCGGCTTGTGTAAGGTTCCCCCACCCTTACATCACAGCCGCACTGAGTCCACAGCTAAAATGAAAAACACCATCTCCCTGTGCAGCCGTCCCAACACACACTGGCAGAGCCCGGGAAGGCACACAGATTGTATTTGTAGTAATTTTCAACCCAAAGGGTATTCCAGGAAAATAGATGTTTATAACAGAAAAGCCTCCGGGCTCCAAGCAGAGCCTCATCCATGAATCTGGGCCATAATTCTAATTGCACCTTGTAAACCAGTAAAACTGTCCTCCGTGTGCCCACCTCTGTATCCAGGAAGTCCACTGCAGCTCGACCTACATTGTTACAGATAAACGGCAGACAGCAGTTGCAACGGGCGTGTAGAGAAAATGGCACTTATTCCTTGGTTAATACTGTCTCTCTGTGTCTGGTCCCTGAGTCAGTAAACAAACAACTTGTCCTTGGAGCCAGAGCCTCCCATTCCTGAGCTGAGCTAGCTCTGCAAGAAGGTCACTCGCTGTCCCTCGGGCTGTGTACAGAAGGGGCATTCTTGGCCCCCTGAGTCCTGCCATAGCATTTGGAGGACGTCAAGTTGGAGGATGTCAAATTATTGATGGGGACAGGTGCTGATAATTCAGCATAACTCACTCAGGCCTTATGTCCCTTTTTTTCTGGAGACCTCTTGGTTTAAGAATGAAAACCCCTTTGGCTCCTCCGGGGTTGGGCTGGCCTGTAAACATCTCTGTCTGAATTTGCCGAGGTGGGTTGCTAAATTTAATTGCCAGTTTCCATGCCACATGATGGTGTGTGACAGGCCAGCTCACCCTGTGCGTTAGCCAAGGGTTTTAAATAAATGCTTTCTGACGGAAAGGATGATAAAGATTCCTATTATTCACCCGTGAGCCTGGAGATGGAGCTGGTCAGGTTTTTACAAGGGAGACCCGGCCGGTGTTAATCTCTTGAGCTCTGTCACTGCTTCCCACTGTGGCGACAAAGACAGATTGAAGGGTCCTGCGGAAAGAGCTGTAGCCAGGCAGCCTGGCGGCCTTTTGCCAGCAGGTCTCTGTGACCTTGAGATGCAAGCAGCTCTGTGGGCCAGCCTCAGCTTCTCCATCTGGAAAAAAAGAATGGAGGACAAGAAGTCACCAGTAGCTGCTTCCGGGAAGCATGCAAGAGATATGCAAAGATACTGCTCGTAAGGCATCCTCGAGCTGTTCCCAGAAATCCACGTTCTTCTAGCTAATATTCTTTAAAGCACCAATGGAAGCCAGGCATGGTGGTGCTCACCTGTAATCTCAGTGACTGGGGAGGCTGAGGCAGGAGGATCACAAGTTCAAAGCCAGCATCAGCAACTTAGTGAGGCCCTAAGCGATTTATCGAAACCCTGTATCACAATAAAAAATAAAATAGGGATGGGGATAGGGATGTGCCTCAGTGGTTAAGCACCCTTGAATTCAAGCTGTATTATGATCATGTCCGCTGACCTCTGGATCCCTGGAATTACTACATTCTTTTCTCCTCTTATTTTTTTTGGGGGGGGGACGAGGACGCAGGGGATAAGGGATTGAACCTAGGGCCTTGAGTTTGGTAGGCACATGTTCAACCACTGAGATACAGCCCCACCTCCTTTCTTAATTTCTGACTCTTTAATTATCTTCATCTCTTCCCTGATTTCAGTACATAGTTCTTTATATCATTTTCACTCTGCTACTCTAAACTAGACGTGGAAAACCAAGTGGCTGAGTACTGGGCGTCTGGGGAAGATTTCATGAAACTCTTACTTTTATCTCCCATATAGTTGTTTGAAATTTCCATTTATTTTTCCAGCTACTTATGTGGCTGTTCCATCATTGGTGAGTTCCATAGAACAACCAATCTGATTTACTGCAGTGCAATTTTTATTGTGTTCTTAATCACTCCAGCAAAGCAGTGACACATTTGATTAAAACAACACTGAAGGGGCTGGAGCGGTGGCTCAGCGATTACGGTGCTTGCCTGGCATACGTGAGTACGCAAGTTCGAACCCCAGCACTGCCTACGCAATGAAGTGTTCGAGGAATGAAAGCCACGTGAAAAACTAAATAAAAATTGCTTCTGTCTCTCTCTCTGTCTCTCACTGTCCCTCTCTTTATTAAAAAAGGAAAAGAAATAATAGTCTTATACCATAAGTATTGTTCTGCAACTTCTTTTCACAAACTAACAATTTTTGTTAGAGATTCTTCAAAAATCAATAAGTAGACCCTGCTTCATTCTTTTTAAGGCTGCATGACTGCATTTCACAATATGGATATACTATAGTTTATTTAACCATTCCTCTATTGATGGTCAATTGTGCTATATTCAGTATTTTTAATATAACCAGCAATATTAAATTAGTACTTTGAAGAGAGTCTGCTAAGCAGTTGGCCTCCAAATGATCTTACCAATTTATGTTACCCTCAGCCTCGCTGAAATTACTTTTCCTTTTTGTTTAGTTTTCTGCTGTTGCGGCGGCTGCTGCTGCTGTTGGTTTGGGGGTGTTGCTTTGGGGCTGGGGATAGAAGCCAGGGTTTTGCACAAACCGTGTGTTATAAGCTGATCTGCACCTCCAGCCTGTAAGAGTGTTTGCCTCTAAGCCTCTCCCCTATGCTGGTGTTAAGGCTTGGATGAAACGTGCTCCCCAAAGCTTGTGTGAAACGGTGCCAGAGGCTTAGAGGAGAAATGATTGGGTTATGCGAGCCTTAACCCAACCAGTGCTTTAAGCCCCTGACTGGGTGGTAACTGCAGTCTGCTAGGGTGTGGCTGGAGGAGGTGGGTCTTTGGGGGTGTTCCTGTAGGGTATGTATTTTATATCTGGAAAGTGGAGCTCTATATATATCTCTCTCTGTTTCCCAGTCATCACGTGAGCCACTTTCCTCCACCACACTCTTCGACCATGATGTTCAGCCTCAACTCGAGCCCCAAGGAATACAGCTGGCCTTCTATGGACTGAGAACTCTGAATCCATGAGCCCCCAAATAAACTTTTCCTCCTAATATTGTTCTGTCTGATCTTTCAATTGCAAAAGCAAAAACAAAAAAAAAATGTGGACTAAAACAGCTGGTGATTATCACTCTTATATTTCATGCTGAAGTCATTTCATTAGCAGAAATTTACATTTACCCGATTATCATCTGAGGTTTAATCTCCTCCTAAGATGATCGGCCACTTTATTTCCTTTGGTGGGGAATACTTTTTTCAGATTCTCTGTCTCGATCTGTTGTGTTTTTCATTAGTTGTTTGTTGTTTTTTTGTTGTTGTTGTTGTGCTGGGGATTGAACTCATGTCCTCTGGGATGCTGGACAAGCACCCTAGCACTGAGCTACATTCCTGGCCCTATAAGTCTGGATATCTATCTGTGGTTGCAAATGGTTTAACCAAGTCTCTCATTTGACTTTTTTCCCCGCTTTTTCTCCCCCCCTCAAAAAAAATTCCTTGTTTCAAAAAATGCTCCTCCTGGGGGTTGGAGCAGTGGCTTGGTGGTTACAGTGCTTGCCTGGCATGCAGGAGTACACGAGTTCAAACCCCAGCACCACATACACAACAAAGTGCTTGAGGAATGAAGGTCACATGAAAAGCTAAATAAAAATCGCTTCCCTCTCTCTCTCTCTCTCTCACTGTCTCCTCTTTCTTTCTCTCTTTTTTTAAATTTTTATTCGATAAACTCTTACAATTAGGAGGGATTCATCGTCAAACAATCAGGAACAAAAGTGTAATGACAGAACAAGCCAAGGCTGGTGCCAGACCATGGTTTACCCCCTTGGGTAAAACCCCCATCTTTCCCCGTGGTTCTACTTAAGCCCCAAGTTGATTGGATCTCGACTGGAAGACAGAGGTTCGTTCCCCTCTGATTCGATTCCCCAATACTACCTCCCTCTGGTCTCCTTGATGGCCTTCCTATTCCCTTCCCCCCTCCCTGCCTCCCTCCCTACATCCCCCAGGAATCTAGGCAAGGTTCCCCATGATTGTGTAAAAATTCATACATGTTGAGGTAATTGTAGGTTGGCCATCTATCATACTGTTTCCACCTGTATTCTAGCTTCCACAAATAAGAGAAAACATTCGGCCCTTGAGTCTCTGAGTTTGGGATATTTCACTTAGCAAATTTTTTTCCATCTCCATCCATTTGGCTGCAAATGCCATAATATCGTTTTCTCTAATAGCCGAGTAGTATTCCATTGTATGTATGTACCAAAGTTTTTGAATCCACTCATCAAGTGAGGGGCATCTGGGTTGGTTCCATAATTTAGCTGTAGTAAAGTGAGCTGCTATAAACACCGATGAAGCTGTATCTATATAATAAGCTGATTCTAGCTCTTTTGGGAAGATACCCAGGAGTGGGATAGCTGGGTCATAAGGTGGTTCCAGCCCTAATTTTTTGAGGAGTCTCCACACTGCTTTCCAGAGTGGCTGAACCAGTTTGCAGTCCCACCAGCAATATAACAGTGTTCCTCTTTTCCCACAGCCCTCCAGCATCTGTCATTGTTTGTATTCTTCATTTTTGCCACTCTGACTGGAGTGAGGTGGAATCTCAGTGAAGTTTTGATCTGCATTTCTCTTATTGCTAGTGATGTAGAGCATTTTATCATATGTTTATGGGCTTTTTGGACTTTCTCCATTGAGAAGCTTCTTTTTAGTTCCATAGCCCATTTATTAATTGGATTATTTGTGATTTTGGTGTTTAGTTTTTTGAGTTCTTTGTATATTCTGGATATTAGCCCTCTGAGGTGTAGCAGGCAAAAATTTTCTCCCATTCTGTAGTTTCTGTCTTGAGACTCTTGACTAAATCTTTAGCTGTGCAAAAGCTTTTTAGTTTAATTGCATCCCATGCATTTATTCTTGATTTTACTGCTTGCATCATAGGAATCCTGTTAAGGAAGGCTGGGCCAATCCCTATGTCATGTAATGTTGATCCTACTTCTTTTTCAAGCAATTGTAGAGTTGCTGCTTTAATATCCAGATCCTTGAACCATTTTGATTTAATTTTTGTGCAGGGTGAAAGGTAAGGATCCAGTTTCAGTTGTCCATTTATGGCTATCCAATTTGTCCAACACCATTTGTTGAACAGGCTATCATTCTTCCACACTGTGCTTTTGCCCCCCTTATCAAATATCAGATAGTTAAAGGTATGAGGTTTGTCTCAGAGTCCTCTGTTCTATTCCATTGGTCTTCAATTCTGTTTTGATACCAATACCATGCTGTTTTTGTTACTATAGCTCTATAGTATAATTTCAGGTTAGGAATTGAGATGCCTCCTGCCTCCTCCTCCTTGCTGAGTAATGTTTTGACTATTCTGAGTCTTCTGTTATTCCATATAAATTTGAGTATTGCTTTTTCTATATCCGTGAAGAATGACATTGGTATCTTAACAGGGATTGCATTAAATCTGTATAGGGCTTTGGGAAAAATGGCCATTTTGATGATATTGACTCTACCTAACCAGGAACATGGAATGTTTTTCCATCTACTCAGATCTTCTGTAATTTCTTTTTTAAAAGTTCAATAGTTTTCGTTGTACAGGTCTTTGACATCCTTTGTAAGATTTATGCCCAAGTATTTTATTTTTTTGGAGGAGTTGGTGAAAAGGACAGATTTCCTGATTTCTTCTTCAGTGGCCTTGTTGCTGGAGTATAGGAAAGCTAATGATTTATTGGTGTTAATCTTATAATCAGCCACTTTGCTAAAATCATTTAGAAGCTCTAGAAGTCTTCTGGTCAAGCTTATAGGATCTTCTAGGTAGAGGATCGTGTCATCAGCAAATTCAGACAACTTGACTGCCTCTTTTCCTATTTGAATTCCTTTGATTTCCTTCTCTTGTCTGATAGCTCTGGCAAGGGTTTCAAGGACTATATTGAATAAGAGTGGTGAAAGTGGACAACCTTGTCTCGTTCCTGAATTAAGTGGAAATGCTTTCAATCTTTCTCCATTGAGTATAATGTTGGCTATGGGTCTGTCATAAATGGATCTTACATAGTCAAAATATCTTCCCTTGATCCCTATCCTCTCCAGGGTTTTGAGCATAAAAGGATGTTGAATTTTATCAAAGGCCTTTTCTGAATCAATTAAGATGATTATATGATTTTTATTTTTAATTCTGTTTAAGTGGCAAATTACATTTATTGACTTGTGTATGTTGAACCAGCCCTGTTTTCCTGGAATGAAACCCACTTGATCATGATGCATTATCTTTTTAATGCACTTTTGGATCCAATTAGCTAGAATTTTACTAAGGATTTTTGCATCTATGTTCATCAGGGAAATTGGTCTATAGTTTTTTTTTCTTGATGAGTCTTTGTTAGATTTTGGTATCAGTGTTATATTTGCTTCATAAAAAAATGTTTGGTAGTGCTCTGACCCTTTCAATTTCATCAAAAAGCTTATAAAGGATCAGTGTTAATTCTTCTGTAAAAATTTTGTAGAATTCTGCAGTGAATCCATCAGGTCCAGGAATTTTCTTTTTTTGGAAGGCCTTTGATTGCTGCTTCAATTTCGGAACCTGGGATAGGTTGGTTTAGATTTTCAATGTCTTCCGGTGTTAATCTGGGAGTGTCGTATGTGGCCAAGCATCTGTTCATCTCGTCCAGATTATCAAACTTGGCAGAGTATAAATTTTCAAAATAAGTTCTGATAATCTTCTGGATTTTGGTTGAGTCTGTGGTGACATCTCCATTTTCGTCTTTGATTTTATTGATTTGCTTCATTTCAATCTTCTTTTTGGTAAGGTTGGCAAGGGGTCTGTCGATCTTATTTATTTTTTCAAAGAATCAACTCTTTGTCTTGTTGATAATTTGTATTGATTTTTTGTTCTCAATTTCATTGATTTCAGCTCTGATTTTAGTTATTTCCTGTCTTCTATTAGCTTTGGGATTGGATTGCTCCTTTTTTGTAGGAGTTTGAGTTGGAGCATAAGACTATTTATTTGGGCTCTTTCCAGATTTTGATGTATGCATTCAGTGCTTTAAATTTACCCCTTAAGAATGCTTTCATCCTATCCCAGAGATTTTGATATGTCATTTCATCATTCTCATTCATTTCCAAGAATTTCTTGATTTCTGATCTCATTTGGTCTTTTATCCGTTCTTCATTTAAAAGGATGTTATTCAATTTCTATGTATTTGAGTAATTTCTGTTGTTTTTCTTGCTGATTGCTAAGATCATGGCATTGTGATCTGACAGGACACATGGGACTAAGACCACTTTTGAATTTGTTAATGTTAGCTCTGTGGACTAGGATGTGGTCTATTTTTGAGAAGGATCCGTGAGCTGCTGAGAAGAAGGTAAATTCAGCCGATTTAGGATGGAATATTCTGTAGATGTCTATTAAGCCCAATTGATTAATAGAGATGTTTATGTTGATTTTTTGTTTCGATGATCTGTCCAATGTTGATAATGGTGTATGGAAGTCCCCCAGTATTATTGTATTGAGATTAATGAAGGGTTTAATGTCCTTGAGTATTTTTTTCCATATATTTGGGGGAATTGTGATTGGGGGCATAAATGTTAATTATTGTTAAGTCTTCTTGATGAATTGTCCCCTTTAATATGATGTAGTATCCATCTTTATCCTTTCTGAATAGTTTTGGATCAAAATTTCAAGAAATGCTCCTCCTGGGGCTGGAGCGGTGGCTCGGTGGTTACGGTGCTTGCCTGGCATGCACAAGTACACAAGTTCAAACCCCAGCACCACATACACAACGAAGAGTTTGAGGAGTGAAGGTCACAAGAAAATCTAAATGAAAATTGCTTCTCTCTCTCTCTCTCACTGTCCCCTCTTTCTAAAAAAAAAAAAAAAGAAAGAAAGAAAGAAAGAAGAAAGAAGAAAGAAAGAAAGAAAGAAAGAGAGAGAGAAAGAAAAAAGCTGCTGAGCCTCCCAAGTAGCCGGGACTACAGGCACACGCCAGCATGCCCAGCTTCTCATTTGACTTTTAATAGCAGTATCATTTGTGCTATGGTCCTTGGAAGAGAGAGCATCTCTCTCCAGAGCAAAGAGCTGGTTTTTTTGCTCCCCAGTATGGTAAGGATAACATCTTTTCCCAGGAAATGATTGGCAGATTTGCTGACAACCCATAATAAAAGGTTGGGGTTTCCTAAATTCGGGGTTCCTCTCCTGTAACACACTCTCTGCACATGGAGGTGCCACCTGGCCCTGTTTGCCCACCCTGTGGGAATTGGGGCCTGAAGAACCAGAACAAGAAAATGAGGGTGTTGTGGCTGCTGCTACTGCTGTATTACACTGTCTTTATCTCCAGCCCAGGAGACTCATGTCTTTTGTCTGCATCATGAGACTACGGCAGGCTAACCTGTTAACTGTGCAAGTCAAGTAAAATCTCAGAGCCTTCACAGTTCTTGGCAGTTGCCGCATAATGAAAAATTAAAGCACTCAATTCCTATTCCAGGCAGACTTATTCCTCTGCTCACAGTACCAAATTCACCCAATCAAGCTCTTCTCCCAAACTGCACAGTCCTTAAATGGTTCAGAAAGAGAAAATTCTCTTGTAAGGAATGTTTACATGTTATAATTTAATTGCTGCAAGTCTAATATTTGAAGGCTTTGCATGTGGATAAATTAGAGTCATTCTGCGTGGCTCTAGAGGAATGAACTTGCAGGCAGAAAAATATCAGCTCAATATATTAAGAAAAAGAAATTCGAACAATGAGAGCTATCCCAAAGAAAATAAATGTTAAAGGTCATAAGCTCACTGCTGGCTTAGAGGACGACTTAAGGGACTTGAGGTTGAACAAGATAATGCAGAGATCTCTTCAAAGATGCTGCTGGTGGAGACATTGTTTTGTTGGACCATTTAATAAGATTTACTTTCATATCAAGTTATGGGGAAGATGAGCTGGTATACCCAGCTGGGACTCTTAGACGGCTGCACATGAGATGATAGTCATGGATTCAATATGTAGTGCTTCATCCTGCAGAAGAGTCAAGCCTAGCTCACCCGGCAGTGAGTTGGTGCTGGAGGGGGGTCAATTCATGCTGGCCCAAGTCACCAGGACCCTGAGTTACAAGCTGAAAAGTCAAGACCCTAATTTTAGAGGAATAGACAAACTTATCCCATGACTATAATTTTATTGTCCAATATTGAGAACACCCTACCCCTCTCCAGCGTCTAGGTACTAACTAGTTAATTATCAGAGGTTTATTTGTGTGTCAAACCAAAGAGAAAGAATTTGAATGACACTGGAGCTTGTTTCATCTGCTATGATGCATTAAGTAGTTGCAATAGAGGCTGATGCAATATGTCTTCTCCAGTGGAGAATATACATTTTAGTATACAAAACCAGAATGTGCATCTTCACTAAACACTGTGTGTTTCTCCTTCAACAGTGCTAGAAATATTCAATAATCCTTAGCTTTATTATTTCTTTGTCTATTTTCTGCTGCTATAACAAAATACCAGAAGCTACATACTTTATAAAGAAAAGAGGTTTAGTTAGCTCACAGTTCTGGAGGTTCAAGAGCAAAGTGCCAACATTTGCTTGGCTCTGGTGGGGGAGTTTTAGCTACAGCACAACATGCGGATGGCATCATGGTAGAAGCACATGCAAAAGGAAGAGATCACATAGCAAGACAGGAAGTAAGAGGGATTCAGGGGTCAGATTTGCTCATTTTAGTTAATTCTTCAGTAACTAACTGGGGTCCCTCAAAAATCACATTAACCCCACTGAAGGTGGAACCCCCAGTGATCTGATTATCATTCTCCAGGCCCCACCTCTTACAGGTTATCACTTCGACATTGCCATGCTGGGGACATAGCTTCCAGCACAGGCAACTTTGGGGGGGTCACACTCAAACCATATCCAAACTATAGCACTCCCTTTTCTAGACCCGAGGAGGCTCATCCTCCTTCTGTTTGCAGTTTGTAATAGATTTCCCTACTCTAGCAAGTTTATGCCTTATTTGTTTTTTTCCTAAGGAAATACCTCAATTCCATCAGTCGAAAGGTCGCATACAGAATTCATGGGCTGTTTATCTCTGGGCTCTGCCATTTCCTGACCGGGTGTCTTTGTATGGGATCACCTCGCTTCTAAAAGCTTCAACTTCCTCATATGTAAAAAGATCACATCTCCTTCTGGTTAAAGACTAATGACCACACACTAAAAACACTTTACCACACCAAGAGTGTCAACTCTGGACTCTGGGTGGTAATCATGTGTCACTGTAGCTTCAACAGTTGTAACAAATGCATCTCTCTGGAGGGGGCTGTTGAGCCGGGGAAGGGGGCTGTGCATGGGGAGGGTAGAGGGAGCTGTACAGGAGGAGCTCTCTCTGTGCCTTCCTCTTAACTTTTCTATAAACCCCAAACTGCTCTTAAAAATAGTTTCCAAGGGGCTGGAGCGGTGGCTCAGCGGTTGCGGTGATTGCCTGGCATGCACAAGTGAGCAAGTTCAAACCCCAGCACCACGTACACAACGAAGTCTCAGAGCAACAAAAGCCATGTGAAAGCCTAGATAAAAATTGATTCTGTGTCTCACTCTCTCACTGTCCCCTCTTTCTTTAAAAAAAAAAAAAAGTTTCCAATAAAATAAAGAAATTGAAAACACTTTATAGGATCTAAATATCTAAAAACTTTTAATCACTACAAAGCCATCACTAATGGTGGCATAATACACCACATCACAATTGGTGGCTTTTATACTCATTGCTAATTCTATCCTAGGAAGGAGGGTCCTCTTAGCTTTAATTTTAGGGGATGACACTGTTCTAGTCTGGGTGTGGTTTGAGGGTCTTCTAAGGGTCCCTTGTGATTGAAGGCTTGGTCCACAACATGGCACTATTCACAGGGAGTAGAACCTTTAGGAGGTAGGGCCTGGTGAGTGGAAGTTAGGTCTTTGGGGGGGTGCCCTTGCAGAGCTTGGAGAACCGCTCCTCTCTCTCTTTCTCCCTGACCCCAGATTCAAGCTGCGATCATTTGCTTACTCTTACACATGCTTTCATCGATGCCATCCTCCATCCACTGCCCCCTAACCCTCACCCGAGCCCACACAAGGCTGTTTGGACTTTGACCCTCCCACGCTGTTAGCCAAATAAACCTCCTCATCTTGTAGAAGTGTCCTGTGTCAGGTTTTTCAATGCAGTAACGCAAGGCTGATGAATACACCAACACTTGGGCCCCCACCTTATTTTTGATGCCTATAGCTGCCTCTGTGATGGAACCTGCTTGGGGTTTGGTTTTTTGGAAATTCTACACATTGTACGAAACCATGTACACAGCAGGTTGTTATCAACAGAATCCCGTTGCACCAGGAGGCACCTGGTGTCAAAAGCAGTCTTTTCCACGTGTTGGTCCTGGATCTTTCACTGCGAAAAGGATGCTGTCGACAACAGGCTACAAAAGGCACAGGGAAGAGACGGGCCAGCAGCAGACTCTCGTGGCCAGTGGGGCAGGAGGCTGCAAAGCGGACTGTTGGATTTAGCACCAGCAACAAGAGCTTGGTGAGATTAGCATTTCAGACCCCAGCAAGGACTCTTCCCAGATCCTCCAGGAAAAACGATCACCTCCCTGTCTCAGCACTTGGCATTTTCCATTTGGATCCAGGCCTCCTGGCTGGCACAAGGAAACTCAGATGCCAAATGAGAGAGAGAGAGGGAGGGAGGGAACTGGCTGGAATTCTGAAAAAATCTTAAAAGATTTTAACTCAAAGAAAGAGAAAGAACATGACTTTTAATTTTCCCAAGTTCCTTCACTTTCTATGCCAAAACCCGATACCAGCGTTACATGGTAATCCACTTACTGTACTTGAAACCTGAGGTGTGAGAAGTATTGTGTTGTCAAAGATTCGCATCAGCTGCCGCTAAACAGCATGTAAAAACTTGTAGTTTAATTTTAGCTTTATAATAAATAAGCGTTTCCCAAACCCGCTCAGAAGCCCAGGCTGTCACTAGGTCTACAGGTGTGCTCTGAAATTAGACACGGCCAAAAGATTCCACTGTGCTAAAAAGTGCCAGGGGCCGGGACTAAGCCATCCGTCATTTCTTAATGTTTTTTTGTGAACTGTCTTAAGGGTGACAGTATCCCAGTTGAATCTCGTCCCCACCCCACTCCACACCACTTGGTACCAGGGATTGAACCCAGGGGTTCACTGAGCCATATCCCCAGCCCTTTTTATTTTTCATTTTGAGATAGGGTCTTGCTAAGTTGCTTAGGGTCTCACTAAGTTGCTGAAATTGACTTTGAACTTGCAATCCTCCTGCCTCAGCCTCCTGAATTGCTGGGATTACAGGTGTGAGCCACCACACCTACCCCAACTGCATCTTATAGTTAGGTTCTGCTGTGCATACATAAAGCCAGTGTGTGTGTGTGTGTGTGTGTATGTACGAGTGCATGTGTGTGTGTTCTCTGTTAAATGTTATTAGGATTTGGGCACAGTGGCACATGCTTGTAATTTCAGCAACTCAGGAGGCTGAGCTAGAAGGATCACAAATTCGAGGCCAGCCTGGGCAATGTAGTGAGATATTGTCTCAAAAATAAAAAGGGACGGGGATGTAGCTCAGTGATGAATCACCCCTAGGTTCAATCCCCAGTACCCAAAACAAAAGGTGGGGGAGGAATCAGGAAAAGAGTGAGGTAAATCACTGAAGTGCACAATTTAAATCTTGGCATTGATTTCCTTTTTCATTGCCATAACACATGTCTGAAGCTGGGTAATTTACAAAGAAAAGAGCTGAAGTTAGTTCACAGCTTAGGAGGCTGAATGTCTGAACAGCATGGAGGCATTGGCTACAGTGGCCGCATGATGTCATCGTGGACAGCATCATAATGGGAGTGTGAGATGGGGAAATCAGAGT
This sequence comes from Aplodontia rufa, assembly GCA_004027875.1. Lineage (NCBI taxonomy): Eukaryota > Metazoa > Chordata > Mammalia > Rodentia > Aplodontiidae > Aplodontia > Aplodontia rufa. The sequence goes on from PVKS010001629.1 coordinate 53,242, forward strand.
GAGACAGGAAGCCAGAGAGCAGGAAGGGGTCAGTCTGATCCTTTATGCCCTCGAGAGAACTACCCAGGATCACACCCCAGGGAAGCACCCATACTGGGCCCCACCTCCTAATGTCCCACACCACTTCTCAGTGTCACCACACTGAGACTAAGCTTCCAGCAGGTGACCTCCTGAGGGATGCCCTATGACCCGTATCTCCACCATAGAAGATGGCATTTATTGCGCTCCTCATATGCAGCAGGCACTGTGGAGGGTGCTGGGGAGACAAAGAGGAAACTCCTTGTCTAATTAATACACAAATAGTGCTGACACCAAGCAGAGGAGCCACAAGGCAGGAAAATAAAATGCTTTGGTGGCCCTGTGGGTGACCGTTATTGCCACATATCATCTTCCAGGAATCCTGGGGACATCTGAGAAGGGACTTGTTAAACAAGTGTTTCTTTCAGGGGTGAAGAAATATGGCAAAGATGTATGAAGTGCATAGGGACAAAAAGAATAAGAGACACGGATGAATTTTTAATATGGAAGGAGTGTGAAACACTTGTCTTTGTAAGGAATATAGAAAGATGGTTCTAGTTTTCAGCTGTGAAATTTACAATGCCAAATTAAGCACTGTCCTTCGGAGTAAGAAGGCAGAAATGGACATCGACATTTCTTTTCTGCACCAACGTTGGAGTGAATACCGCTATCCTAAGAGATGTCTCACCTTGGTCTCTCCCGGTTGCTACGTTCACAGCCTGACCCTGTGCCTGCAGATTAACCGGGTAACCAAGGAGTCTGGAAACCCAAGTACTGAACTTTTGGCTAGGAAGTCATCTTCTCCAAAAACCTACCCTGAATCAGATTCATTGCTGTGATTGTTGAGTTCCCGCCTTGTCCCGAGGACCATGGTAGCAGGTGATTGGTGGGGAGGGCTCAGGGGACACACACCATCCAGTTCACACGGAGATGCTGGTCCTCTGTTCCCTGTGTTCTCTTCTCTGATGGTCGAGTGGCTCCTCCAAATTTCCTGATAATCTGTAAAGTCCTTGGGCAGAAACGATGGCTTTTTTTATCCTCCTGTTCCCCAAGGCTGGCCCATTCTAACTGGAAAGACAGGCAGCTCACCTTACAAATATTTCTTTCCCATTCAAGCATTTTATATCATCTGTATTTGATCGTGTGCACACACACATTCTTACACAAAGTTTGTCTAATTGTAAATAAAAATTTTAATGCATTATTTTATTATTTATCTGATTTGATTTGATACCAGGGATTGAACCCAGGGGCACCAAACAACTAAGTCACATACCCAGCCTTTTTTTTTTCTTCTTCTTCTTCTTATTGAGACAGGGTCTCACTAAATTGCTTAGGGCCTCACTAAGTTGTTGAGGCTGTTTTGAACTTGCGATCCTTCTGCCTCAGGCCTCTCAAGCTGCTAGGATTACAGGTGTGTGCCACCACGCCCGGATGCATTACTTTATTTTTTCATTTCTTTTTAAATTAACATTTCTTTTAGTGGGTATGAATTTAAATCTTCCTGTCATCTTTTTAATGACAGTTGTAAATGAAATTACAAGAACATCCAATTGGCATGCAGAAACACCTCAATTATACAACTTATATTTTGTAGCTCCTATATACTACAAATATAAAAATGTGTATTTTATTCTTTCCCTAACAGTAGAAGCTCTGGGGGCTGGAGCGGTGGCTCAGTGGTTTCGGCACTTGCCTGGCAAGCACGAGGACCTGGGTTCAAACCCCAGCACCACGTACACAACTGAGTGTTGGAGCAACGAAGGCCATGTGAAAAACTAAATAAAGTTGTTTCTCTCTTTCTCTGTCGCTCACTGTCCCTCTCTCAAAAAAAAAAAAAAAAACCAGTAGAAGGTAGAAGCTCTGTATAAAATTGGCCATACTTTTAAAAGTTCACCTCTTGATGTGGGCGCCTTCCACAAACCCTACCTTAGCTTACCGACGGGCAAGGAAGAGCACAAAGGAAAAGGAGCTATAGGTTCCTATCTTCCCGATCCCTATGGCTAAACCAGGGAAATAACGTGCGTGAAAAGCTATGATAGTGTCCCTTGGTCATCCTTGTTTGTTGAGCGTCATTCTTTTCTTTCTGCATTTGAAGCAAGTCCTGGTTCTAATGGAAGCCATGGTCTCCCCCTCCCCACAGCCTCCCTTCCTCCCTCTCCTCTTCCGCACGCAGGCATGGACTTCACATGCTCCCCTTGTGTTCTTTGGGTCCTGCTGGACTCCAACACACCTTGGTACCCTGGTCCTCTGTGCTTCCGGCTCATGACAAACACTATCTGTGCGTGGGCCAAGAGGGAAGCAGGTTGCGTGTAGATCCGCTCATGCACAGAGCACTTCACTTATAGCACAAGTTCAAACACAAAACCAGGAACTTCAAGACAGCAACAGCAGAGCATTCCACCAAGTGCAGGGCCCTTCTGGGCTCTTCTGGGCACCAGGCCCTGAACAATGTCACCAAGCCCCGTGCCAGTGAAGCAGGCCCTGACTGTGCTGAATGGTCACGACTGATTGGACATTTCCAAGCAACAATTGGATCAAAAATACTAAAAATAGAAAGCCTTGGGGCTGGAGCAGTGGCTCAGCAGTTGTGGTGCTTGCCTGGCATGTGTGAGAACACGGGTTCAAACCCTGAGCACCATGTACACAACCAAGTATCAGAACAACGAAGGCCACATGAAAATCTGAATAAAATTGGTTCTTTCCCACTCTCTCTCTCTCTCTCCCTCTGTCTCTGACTGTCCCTCTCTCTCTAAAAAAAAAAAAGAAATAAAGAAACAAGGAAGAAAGAAAGCCTTATAATTTTAAGCCTTTACAATAAAGAATACCACTTTACCAAGTCAGATGAGCTAATGTTATTTTCAGACTTTAAAAGCCATCAGGCATGACTCTGATATTCTAATAAATTCCTTTATTTGTACTGCAGTGCCCAAAACCCATCAGGATAGGGGATCCAGAGTGTTCCTTGAATGAACAGACCCTGTCCCGATCCCAAAACACCAGTCCAACTGGAGAGACAGAAAGCTGCAGAACAGTATTGCCAGACAGACTATGTCTTCTACCATCGTGGAAAAATAAGTGAATGGAGGCACAAAGGAGGACACATTTGATTCTATTTGGAGTCAGAGGTTTATGAGGTATAGATTATACTTGAACCGGTCTTTAAAAAGTGAGCGGAATGTTGATAAAGGACATGGAAAGAATATTCATTCACTTAGATCATCCCCAAGAAACAGAGCCGAAGACTAAGATTTTTGCATTCAGGTACAGCCCTGCACCGCTTAACAATGAGGACACTCTGAGAGATTTGTCCTCACTGGGTGACTTTCTCAAAGTGCAAATATCTCAGAATGTACTTACATAAACCTGGACAGTCTAAGTCAGCCACTCACCAAGTTCTCTTTTATCTACTTTTTTAAGAGAGAGAAGGAAAGAGAGAGAATCAATTTTAGTTTTCCATCTGGCCTTCGTTTCTCTGACACTTAGTTGTGGATGTGGGGCTGGGGTTTGAACCTGGGTCCTCCCTCACGCATCCATCCATTGAGCTTCCGCTCCAGCCCTCACCAAGGTCTCTTGACGCATCAAGGGATTACTGAACAGGAGGTGGATGAGACTGCCGCTGGCAACACGTGGCTGACCACTTGGCAATGAACCTTTTTATGTAAGTAGGAATACACGCCAAAATAATGGCAAAAAATATCGTATAGTAATGCATCAACAGTAACATGGCTGTTTATTATCATTATCAAGTATTACAAACTGTCCATAATTGCATGTGTTGCACTCTCAGATGATGGGCAGCACAGTAGTTTGCTTACACCAGCATCACCGTAATCACAAGTAATGATTTGCACCATGACATCACTAGGCAATAGGAATTTTTCAGCCACACTGTAATCTTGTGAGACCACCATTGTATACGCAGTTCATCCTTGACCTAAAGAACATTGTTATGCAGTGCATATTTCAGTTTATTTTGGGAAATGATACTAGGAAACAAAAATAAAGAGAACTGGAAGAGGGAAAGCCAATCCAAAGGTGGACTGCCATGCTGGTTGGTGTTTTGAACAACCTCTGTTGGGACTGAGCCCTCTGAGGGGCCATGTGGAATTCACCTTCACCCCAAGACGACAGGAGAATAATTGATCCACTGGCTTCCGACGTCAACCGGTCCACGAGGGCCCCAGGGCTGCTCATTAACTCCTCACCATCTCCAGGTTTGCACATGCCTGGAATGGTGGAGCAGGCTCTCCCAGTCACCCCACATGTGGCAGTGAGGAGCCCCGGGCTGCTGGAGGGAGGTGGGGTCAGGCTCCACCTGTGTGCTGCTGGTTGCCACAGTGACACCTGGAACAAAGAGGTGTGGCACAAGAGAAGCACTGGCGATGCTCTGCACAGCATCCACCCAGTGCTTCTCCAGCTTGGGCGTGTGTCAAACTCTTTGCTGATTGATGGCCCACTCGGAGTGCCTGCTTCAGGAGATCTGGCATAGGGGCTGAGAATTAACATTTCTAACAAGTCCTCCACACGGGCATTAAAGCTTCTAAGAGAGGTGTTTTGGTTTGGTTCATAAATGTCCCCAAAAGTGCATGTGCTAAAGCCTTGATCGACAGCCCATGGCCCATTAGGAGGAGGCATAGCCTAAAGACAGAAGTTAGGTCATAGGAGGCGTGTCCTCAAATTGGATATTGGAACTCAGGTCCCTTCCCCTCTCTCTCTTTACTTCCTGGTTGCCCTGAGGTGATCAGCTACGTCCCATACATCCCCCTGCCATGATGTGCTATGCCATCACAGCCCCAAAGCCACAGGGCCAAGTGACCATGGATTGAACCTATAAACCAAAATAAACCTTTCCACTTTTAAGTTGATTTTCTCAGGTATTTTGACACTGTATCAGAAGCTGGCCAATGCAATAACCATCCACCCTATACAGATACACAGGTTGATCAATAAAAAGAATGAAATTCTTCAAAATGAAAAAATATATGCATATTTTGGGAAAGCATAAAGTTGATTTATCATAACAAGAATAAAATTGTATGCATTCACATGTGCCATCATCCCTGAAAATCTATAGAGAATTACTTGTCTGTTGGCAACCTAATGAGAATTTCAACGACTGGAAGTAAAGAGGCTGATGTTGGTGACTTTGTATGTGTGTGTCTTATCCCCATCTCAATCCAGATCTATTCTCTGCCCTTTTCTGGGACAGGAAGGCTTATTTCTCTGGACTGGATTGTCCAGATTGGCCAACTGGAGTCACCTCCAGGAAATCAAGAGGGCAGAGAAGCGATGTGGGTTGTCTATTCTGCCAGCTCCCTCCAGCCCTCCCCACAGGCTGCTGCTGGCTGTGTTCCCATATAGTCAGTCACCCTCCTGCTGGAGGCCCCCTTCTTGCACAGTCTATTTCTTATCAGACTCTGACAAAGCTGTCCCCGACCCCTTGTGGTCCATCCTGGGCTCGTTCCCATAATTCTGCTCAAAGTATTTCATTAATACTCTTTTCAACGTGACCATTTCTTCCTACCAGAATCCTAATAAAAGTGTCTCAGGAAAAAAGAAAAATTAGAACCAGGTACATAAATGAATTGATATTTCTGAGCCTTTTGGCATGAAAAATAACCCTGATAACACTCAAGTTGATACTGAAATTTCAAGACAGGATCAAATGAAATATAAATTAAATAAACAGATGAGTAATGTATAAAAATAAACATGGCCTTGAGAGATTGTGGCAATTAAAGATGTACCCCCAAAACAAGGGGAACGTGATAGAAATGGATTTTTCTTCCAAACCATAAGGAATTTGCTATAGGCAAGGGAGAGGCTTCAAAAGTGCTAACTTGTGCTATATAAAACTTTCCCCCATCTACACATGTGCTGGGAACATGGAACCCTGGCAGGAGAAAAGAAAGGGTGATTGAAGCTCTATCCATGAGCATGAAACTTTTCAGACGCATCTTGGGAAATAGGAGATAAGATCAGATCAGAAATTAAATAATCAGAGAACACACTGATAACACAACGTGTTGCAATCGGTTTAAAGTTCACGTCTTGCTTGATTTATGCGTCCGTAATAAAATCAATCAAAAGCCTGTGGCTGTTGAGTCACCTAACTATTCCTCAGCCCTCCCCCTGTCCCCCGCCCCCACCGCAGCCTGTGCCTAGAGCTCTTAGTTCAACATCTTAGAGAACTTGGCTCTGCCTCTGTCTTCAGGGATCCTGTGAAAGTTCCAGTCCCAGGTTGGAGCTTCCATGGTCTCTAGCAAGGATGGGCAGTTACTTCGATATTACAGGGACCTTCTAAATCCTGTATCTAAATTAGACAGCAGGATTTTTTTTTTACAGTAACAGGAGGATTTGGTTTTAGCCTTACAGCTTTTCTAAAAGGCCCTCTGTTCTGTTTTTACAGTGTTTATACACTGTGCCGTTTTGTTTTCCAGATTCCCAAGGTTAAATCCAGTGCCCCTGTTAAGGCTGAGTCCTTCAGAATTTCTAGAGCTTCTCTGCTAATCCAATGTGTATAATGCTTTTCTTCTAGCTGAGCACGAATGTAGGGCACACTCTAGTAGAATGTGTCCCCATGCAATAACAGGACATGAAGTCTGTCTTTCATCTCCTTATCAATGAATTGATCCAGCTTGGATATTGGTTATGGTGTTTAACCTCCAGTGATAATGTGTCATTATCATCCTCAAAGTAAGTTTGTACTTGTTGAACACTTACAACGTTCTGGGTGGTGCGTGTTTGAGTACTGAATCCCATAGTCATCCTGTGACGTAGGCCTGTGTTCTAGTCAGCTTTTCATCACTATCACAAAATGCCTTACACAGGCTATTTTGAAGCAAGAAAGTTTATTTAGCTCACAGTGTGGGACATGGTGCTTGCATCTACCTACTCTGGAAAGGATGTCATGGCAGATGGCATAAGCAGGACAACGATGGGAAGTATGCGTCAGAGTGAGCAGTCCCATCCTGAGCCAGGAACAGGGAAAAACTGGGCTTCCAAGGATCCTTCTGAGGGCACACGCCCAGTGACCTAAGATATCCACCGGGCCTCGACCCTTAAAGATCCACTCCATGTCCAATACTGCCACCCTGGGAGCAACTGGCCCACACGTGAACCTTTGGGGGGATACAAACCACATTCAAACCACAGCATCCTGCCTCTGAGAAAGAAGAAATTAAGCTCAAGAGAGACTGAGATCTAATCCAGATCATGGAGTTAGTAGGTGACACACCTGGGATGTGAATCTCTTTAGCCTACTGTCAGTCTAACTCAACTGTTCTAACTCAACTTTCCCCACCCCCACTCCTGGGGTCATTACACAATGTCCAGAGACACATTTGATGGTCACAACCCAAGGGATTTCTAGTAGGTAGAGACCAGGGATGCTACTAAGCATTCTAGAATGTACAGGACAGTCCCCATGACAAAGAATGACCCTCCAATGCCAACTGTGGCAAAGCTGAGAGCCCCTGGTCTAACCACTGTGATACACTATATTGCAATCCTTTCTTATAGTTGTAATGGCTTTGTATTTGGTAGGGGCATTTTTGTTGGCATGAATTCCAATATTTCTTTCTTCCAGATTTACCCTTGATATCTCAAGTTGGGAAAGCACAGTCATCTTCACCTCTCTTGTCTTTCCTGAGTGGCAATGAAGTGATGATTAACTGCCCAGCAGAGCAGTCACTCTGGGAGAACCATGGGTCATACTCGGATAGTCTGTGACAAGCTATCTGGTTCTGGGGTTGATGCTCTCAGGCAGACTGGTGTGTGTGTGTGTGTGTGTGTGTGTGTGTGTGTGTGTGTCCGTGTGCACATTTAATTATCACATGGAATTGAAAACAAAAAATAATTATCCTATGATTTCTCTGGCTTTTCCTATACACAGAAATATCATACCAGGTCCACAATAGCTTGAGAAAAAGTGCAGGAACTATATTTCAGTCTTTCGTGTTGTCTTAGTTTTTTCTGTTACTGTAAAAAAAAATACCTGAGACCAGCTAAGATTAGAAATGTATATAGCTAATGATTCTGAAGGCTGTGAAATCCAGGAACAAGATATTAGTGTCCAGTTGCCACCTGGTGAGGGCCTTTTTGCTGCATTATGATGTGGTGGAGGTCTCTCCTGGACAGAGACAGCTGCTAGCTCAGGCTAGCTCAGGCTCCTCCTCCTCTTCCTCCTCCTCCTCCTCCTCCTCCTCCACCTCCTCTTCCACCTCTTCTTCTTCTTCTTTTTGGTACCAAGGATTGAACCCTGGGATACTTCATCACTTTTAATCTTTCATTTTGAGACAGGGCATTAAGTTGCTTAGGGCCTCACTAAGTTGCTGAGGCTGGCTTTGAACTTCCAATCCTCCTACCTCAGCCTCCCTAGCTGCTGGGATTATAGGAGTGAGCAAACACACCCAGCAGACCTCTCTTCCTCCCCATGACCTCATCTAACACTAATTACTATCCAGAGGCCCCAACTCCACATACATTAATATACAGATTTGGGAATTATATTTTCAACACATGAACTTTTGCGAGATACATTCAAACTATAGCTGAAGCCTAGAGTCTCACTGATGTGGTACGCATGCCTTGCGTCTGGGTATCAGTCAGGGATACACAGCTCCTGGACATCAGTGTGTATCTTTCCCTTCTCCACAGTCTTATTTCTCTGAGGTTAACATCTTACGGAAAAGAAAAAGACTTTCTTCTTGTGTTGTTTATGAAATGAGGGCTGCTAGCAGACTAAATAAGTTTTTTAAAAGATCTCACTTTCTCTCCACCCCCTCCCCAAACATGGAGAACTAGAGACAAGTTTAGAAACTTCTAGAAGAGGAGAGTGGGAAAAATCCAAGTCATAACTGAGGCTGTTGTGATGCAGGAGAAATCCTGACAGAACAGAGAACTCTGGGAACAGCTTGTAACTTCCAGTGAGACCTTTGGCTGAACAAGAAAAACTGGTAATATGGTTCTAAGCCCTCCATGGCAGAAACATCTTGAAACTTGTCTGGTAAATAGGAAGACCCTGACAGAAACCCCAGGATGAGCTGTCCCAGCATTCCAAGGACAACAGTCCTCAGCCAGCGTCCCGCCTGAGCAATCTCAGCTCCAAAGCCCTGTACACTTCTTGCTCACTCTGCTCAGCTTAGAACCTAGATGCAGTGTGTTCCAGTCTTTCAAGTTCTCCCACCGCCCTGGGCAAGTGATCCATCCCCTCCACATCTCATCCAAAAGCAGGTGCTGGTTTGGGGAGGTCTGGGGAGGGCCTAGGCTCTTGCATGTCTAAGAGGCCTCACTTGGATTACCAGGATCTAGTGAGGAAGTGAGAAGGACTCTGATCCCCCTCAATGAAGGAGTCTCCTAAAACGGGCTCACTGAACCTCATTTTCTTCCCCATATCTTCTCTAATTGCTGTGAAGCCAGAGAATCTCAAGAGAGTCTTCTGAGACACAGAATCAGATCACATCTCACCCTTTGCTACAGGGTTGAAGTTCAGCTTCCCAGCTTGGCCATTCCGAGCAGCCTGGAGTGAGCTGGTTGGTCTAGGTGGCCCTCAGCCTTGCCTCTTCCTCTTACTTGGCTATGTCAAACTTCTCCAGCCAACAAGCAGCCTGAGCCCTTCCTCACCTTCTTGCTCCTTCATAGCTCCATCCTCCACCCAGCCCCACTAGCTGACCTCCTGCTTACATGTGTTACCTGCTCCTCCAAAGCCTTCCCCATGGCTGTCTCTAAATGCCTTTAACACCAAGTCCCCCTTAGCCACAGGTTCGCTTTCTGTGGTTTCAGTACCTACAGTCAACCACAGTCCAACAAATATCAGACGGAAACTTCCATAGGTAAACAGTTCCTAAGTTCTACATCACACAATGTTCTAGTAGCATGAAGAAATCTGCCATCCTGCGAGTTCTTTCGGGACACCAGCCCTCCTCGTCTTCAGCCTATCCCGCCATGCATTTCTCTTGCTGCCCATCAGCCATCCTGATGATCTGATGACTATGCAGCGTCACAGTGCTTATGTTCTGGAAACCCCAATTCTACTTAGTAGGAGCACCAATGCACAAGAGTAGTGATACTGGCAATTTCATTACAGGCCATGTTATAACATTTCTATCTTAGTCATTGTTGTCAATCTCTTATTGGGCCTAGCTTATAAAATTGAACTTCAGCACAGGTGTATACATATAGGGGAAAAAAAGTGCATATGTAGGGTTTGGGATGATGGTGGTTTCAGGAACCGATCAAAGATTTTGGAGTATATCACTCACAGACACAGAGGGATGCTCTATAGCATGGATGTCCTTGTATTGTGATATTTTGCATAAGTTTGTGTCACCGCCATTAGGCTGTGAGTCCTCTAGAGCAGGAACTACGTCTTATTTAGGTAATCCCATCTCTTCACACAGTGCCTGGTGTACATCACAGAAATAATAAACACGTGAAGGAATTAAATGCCATCTCCATTCCTGTCTTTCACGTCCCATTCCATTCTCTTTTCTTCTTCAAAGGACTCTAAGGTCTTAAGTGTGTGTGGTTGGCTATTTTAAGTGATTTTCATTGTAAGAGAGAACCTTTATAGAATGCTTATCATGTTAGACATCATTCTAATGCTGGGGAGTCTACACTGTACAACCCTCAACCACTCAAAATTACTGTTTGTACCTGCAGGAAAAACATTCATTTCCACACGTCCCTGCTGTGGCTCATTGGCAATGTTCTTCCCTGCCCTTCCCCCACGTCACCCACTTGGTCACCTCTAACCATCTGGCATGACATTTAACCCACTTTAATCCTTTTTTTGTTGTTGTTGCTGTTTTGTATGGGGAATTGAACCCAGGGATGTCCAATCACTAAGCCACATCCCAACCCCTCTTTATTTACTTTTTATTTTGAGACAGGGTCTTGCTAAGTTACTCAGGGCCTCCCTAAGTTGCTGAGCTGAAGCTGGCTTTGAACTTGAGATCCTCCTGCCTCAACTTTCTAAGCTGCTGGGATTCCAGGCATGCGCCACCGCACCTGACTGAGCCACTTTAATCTTTTTAAAAAATTTTTATTAAGGAATTGAGTTATTGTATAATCATAAATGCATATAAAGTAAAAATATGATACGAATATATTCTTAAACCAGGATTACCCCCTAGATCCCTCCCTAGTCTCTCTCCCTCTCTTCCCCCACCTGCCCCTGCCCCTCCCCCCCACTACACATCTATGGTTGCCCTAGGTTATGTGTTGCTTCACCTTTGCTGGGTCTAATACATGAAGTTGACTACCTTTCACACAGGCCTGGGTCTTGCTCTAGCCTCTACAGATGAATGAAGACCTTCGACCCTTGACTTTCTGGGTTTGGCTAACTTTGCTCAGCATGATTTCTTCCTTTGCCATCCATTTACCTTTAAAGAGCCACTTTATTCCTAAGGTATGAAATCTTCGTAACAATTTCCACAGCTCTATGAAGGTACCATCTCCTTACTGTTCCTTTTTTTTTTTTTTTTTTTTGTACCAGAGATTGAATCCAGAGGCACTTAGTCAATGAGCAACCTCCCCAGCCTCCCCAGTGCATTTTATTTTTTTATTTTGAGACATGGTCTCGCTAAGTTGCCGAGGCTGGTCTTGACCTTGAAGTTGTAGTCCTCCTGTCTCAGCCTCCCAAGTTGTTGGGATTACAGGTGTGCGCCACCACACCTGGCTTTACTACTCTCATTGTAAATATGAGAAAACTGAAACACAAAGAAGGGACGTAACTTCGCCAAAGTCACAGGCAAGGTAGGATCCAAACCCAGGCAGCATGAGGTTAAACACAGGTGAGTCTTTGGCAGGGACCAGTAAGACCAAGAAGTGACCCAACTCCATCTTGTTCTCCCTGGCATTCTTCAAACTTACCCACCTTATAAAACAGCCAACCCTCGGTGAAGAATTTTCTTTACTGTGAGCTCACACTGGAGCTGGACTGTGCCCTGCTGTTTCCTTCAGGAGCTGCTCAAAGCCGTCCTTACGGGTCAGTGAACTTCAAGTGTGACAGCCTGGCGAATGATTCATCAGAGAGCTCAGCTCCCAACCAAGCCAAGAGCCTGCAGGTACCCACCTCCAGCCTTAGGGACAACTTGCCCTCCGGTCACTAATGGCTGTACCATTTAGCCACAAAGAGCTGGTTTTTCAACTTCTCAGTGTGGATCTCTTGACTGCAGTCGAGGCTTGATCTAGGTGTAGCACCCAGGTCCAGCAGAGGGGTTAATAAGAGCCAATTCTTCATCACATGCCACCCTAAGGGCCCAATAAGGGCCCTCTAAGGACATTTTGCAATTTAGAAGACCCCTGGGAAGCTGAATTCCCAGCATTGTGCTAGATGGCACACTCTCCCAGTGACACAGCAAGGAGGTGGACAAGGTCCCCTCCATGGTGGAGATTTGGGTTGGGGCAGCCTCTCCCCCTTCCCAGCCCTACCTCCTCCCGCTTCTCTGGCCTGGATTGCTTATAGTCTCATACTTCCCCACTCCATCTCAGCATCTGGACAGCTGACCTACAACAGACTGGCCTTGGAGTAGGGTGCATCCTTCCACGGTCTCCTCCCTCTTCTCTCACCTTACTGAGCCCTCCACTTCAGAATCTCTCGGCCACCAAACTACTGTTCATGCTTGCAGAGACCACGCATTTCTGCACATCCTTGCTTTGGCACTGGTATTTTCCTGCATAAAGTGTTCTTCCTCTCCCTTCCCTACTCATCTGGCTGGTGCCCTTCTATCCGCCCTGCAGGGCTCGGTTCAAATGGCCTGTCTCTCTAGCTTTCCACACAGCCCTGGTCCAAAGCAAAACTGTGCTGCTCCCCATCTTTCATCCCATAGCCCCTCCCCTATACTTTATTAAGAAGCTGACTATACAGTTACATTCCTCGACCTGTAGGACACTACAAGTCGATTTTTTTCCTATTATCTGTCTAGCCCTAGCACTTGGCACACAGTAGGAGCACATCTTAGTCTGCTCTCTCTTGCTGTGACTGATGACCTACCATGGTCTGGGAAAGAACAGAGGTTTATTCAGCTTACAGTTTTGCAGATGGGGAATCCAAGAGTGCAGCACCAGAATCCCTCCAGCATCGTCCAAGGGCCATCTTATGCCCTCAGCCTCATGACACAGTGGAGGACCTCACATGGCAAGAGAGACACAGCATGGGAGCTCAACTCTCTCCTCCTCTTCTAATGAAGTCACTAATGCATCATGAGGGCCCCAAGCTCACCTAATCCCAAAGACCTCCCAAAGGCACCACCTCTGAATATCATTAGCAGAGGAATTTGGGAACTAAGTTTTCAACACATGAACTCTTGGGAGTCACATTGAAACCACAGCAAAACTCAATAAATGTTTTCCTTTAAACAGGGAAGGACAGTGAGAGAGAGAGAGAGAGAAAGAGAGAGAATCAATTTTTATTGAGTTTTTCACATGGCTTTCATTGCTCAGACACTTCATTGTGTACATGGTGCTAGGGTTTGAACCCATGAACTTGCGCATGCCAGGCAATAAGCACTGTAACCCCTGAGCCACAGCTTCAGCCCCCCAGTAAATGTTTATTAAATGTTTATTCAATTGAATATATATATATATATATATATATATATATATTAGTATATTAGTACCATAACCACTAAGCTCCATCACAATCCCTTTTTACTCTTTTTTTTTTTTTTTTTGAGACAACCTATCACTATGTTGCTTAGGTCCTCGCTAAGTTTCTGAGGCTGACTTTGAACTTGTGATTCTCCAGCCTCAACCTCCTAAGATGCTGGGATTACAAGGGTGCACTACCACACCTGGCTCAATTGAACACATTTAAATTCACAATAATTGGGGTTTATATTCTTACATGAATGACTAAAACCCAAAGCCACTGCTTCCTTTAAACCTCTTCTAGTCCCCACTCTAGAACAAAGGATCCACCATTGCACGGATGTGACCAACACACAGTACACACCACCTCTAAAGAGAGCTCAAGGTCACACACACAAAGTGGGGGTCCCCACACAACCCCATGACTGTGCTTGGGTCAGGTTTCCACGTGAAGGAAACCACAATGATGTGTGGCCGTGGCTCCCTTCTTCCCCTCCTCTCATGATGCTGACCTGGGGCCATCCCTCCCCTGCATTAGATCACATCCTCTTCCACAACACAGCTTGGCTGTGGGCTGTCACATATCAATCCTTCACTGGGACCTTTTGGCGTGGAACACTGGCTGAGCCAAAGAGAATGTATATATTCCTTGGTCGCTGACCAAACATCATCTTAGCCTTCCAATGTCATCACTACCCTTGCCAGGCAATGAAGGGCAAGGTCAGAAAGAATAAGAGCAGACCGGCTCTCCCTCTGGAGGTAGTCAGTATTTTCCCTTGAATGTGCATTTCTTGTTCTACCCCAAAGGCCTCTGTTTCTTCTGATCACCCCCATTCTCCCTCAAATATGTATCTATTTTCCTAAATACCTAAACTTCTGTCTATGCCTCTGGAGGGAAAAGAAAAAAAAAAGAATAAAAGCAAACAGGAAACTCAGGAAATGGTTTCATAAATATAGATTTAGAGAGGAAGGGCAGGCACTATGGACTGAATACTGGGGTTTCCCACAAAATTCATACATTGAAATCCCAAATCCCAGCCAGACATGGTGCTGCACACCTGTAATCCCAACAGCTCAGGAGGCTGAGGCAGGAGGATCACAAGTTTAAAGCCAGCCTCAGCAACTCAGCGAGACTCTGTCTCAAAATAAAAAAAAATAAATTAAGGCTAGGGTTTGTGGCTCAGTGGTTAAGTATCCTTGGGTTCAGTTCCTGGTACACCCCCCCAAAAAAAATAAATGAAAGAAATCTCAAACCCCAATGTGACAGCATTGGGAGGGGAGGCCTCTGGGAAGTGATCAGATCTTTGGGGAGAAGTCCTTACAAATGGGATTAGCTGTCTTATAAAAGGGAGCACTCCTTTCGCTCCTTACATCATGTGAGGTTGGAGTAAGGAGGCACTATCTGTGAACCAGGAAGTGGGCTCTCACCAGACCACGAATCTTCTAGTGCCTTGATCTTGAACCTCCATTGCTGCTGTGGAAGATCATCCTGCTTAAGGCAGTTTGTTATAGCAGCACGAATGAACTAAGACAATGGGGGAAACCAAGAGAAAAAAGTTGTACAGGTTATTTATCATTTGGAGATCTACAGCATGTTAATGAGATATATACCTGGCATCAGGATGGTGGAAATTGTTTTAATGACTATGGGTGCACTTTCAGTGTGTCGGGCACTGTTCTAGGTACCGGAACAAGGCAGGAGCTTACAGTGTAGCCCTATCTTGGTGCAGAGTATCACTGAATTAAATATCAGTTCAACATCCAAAGATATATTTAGTTCTTGACTATTGTTTCTCATAAAAGCACCAAGAGGGACTTGCCATGTATTATATACAACTCACTTTTAACTTCCCCTCCTACCTTCCCCATTAATCGCTCACACAAAGTAACTGCCCCCAAATCTCTTGGCCCCCAACTTCAAGCGCCAACTCCCTGCAGCAAGCTCAGTTCTCCTTAATGCAAAGCAAAGGGCTAAGATAACAGAGTAGAAGAAAAAAGCAATAAATCCTTTCCCAAAGTTGGCTTCCATGTTGGGAAGGAAGCCACTAGAATCCAAGGCCCCGAAACAGGGAGCCCCGCAGGTTACCAGGCTTTAGAGGAAGGAAAAGTGAGTCCTCAGGAGGCCACTGGCTTCGTCAGACATGGTGGCAGCAAGGCGCCTGGAAGGAAGCAGACTCCAGCTGGCGCTTATCAAGGAAGATGGTGCGACGCAGTCCCACTGTTTACTGTGAGGAGGTAAAAGATCCTTTGTCATCATTTATTGACTGCTTCTGACACTTCAGATGGCCAGTGCGTACTTCATCATTTTCTTGGATAAAAATTAATTGTGTTAAACAAACAAAATCATTCATCAAGCTCTGAAGAACTGCCTTCTGCCTAAGGCATCTTACAAAGGCTTAAAGTTGGTCATAAATTCTGCCTGATGGTTTCATCCCTCATGAATCAGTGAAGCTGGACAGACAAATGTTCACCACTTGATCCCGACAGACTTATGAAAATGGAAAGGTGATTATCACTCACCCCTCTGCCCCCATTGAGAAATATTATTTAGGGGCCAAGGAGTGCAGGTCAGTGGCAGAGCACGTGCCTAGAATGTACTAGGCCCTCGGTTCCATGCCCAACACCATAAAAACAGAGAAGAATAAAAGATTTTTTTTTCCCCACAGTGGGAGATCTCTCAGGAGATGAAGAAGCAACTTACTTTCAGCACAGGGATTTCATTCACAGCTCAGAGTCAGGTTGTGTCTGCATGGCGTTCTCCTCCAGTTGAACCCAACGGCTGGTCTCTTTCCTAGACATCATTTTTACTAGTAATATACCAAAGAGACAAATGGTTCTTGGTGACCTGGAAGTTTCCTAGACAGTCACAATTTAAAAATAGGACTCAGGGCTGGAGCGATGGCTCTGCGGTTACAGCGCTTGCCTGGTATGTGCAAGTACACGGGTTCAAACCCCAGCACCCACGTACACGACTAAGTGTCGGAGCAACAAAAGCCACGTGAAAAACTCAATAAAAATTGATTCTCTCTGTCTCTATATCTCTCTCTCTCACACTGTCCTTCTCGCTTTAAAAAAAATAGAGTATCTTAATACTTAATACTTTAAAAAATAATAAAAAAATAGGATTCAAAATCCAAATTCTGCTGTTTCTCGATTATTCTTCCGTTCTCAGAACCTCTGAACCTCTCATGAGAAACTTCAATCCTTCTGCAGTTTGTAAGCCTGAAATCGACTGAACCCCATTTGAAATATTCACTACCCGCCCCAAAACTTTATGAATAAGTTAAAGTTTAAACAGAGGATTATGCTTTTCTTGCTAAACACTTAAGTAAAAGGCAAGCTACTTACCTGGTGATAGGTTATTCTGACATTGTTGTAACAAAGCCACAAATCATGGCTATTGTCATTTTTCTAAAGTTATATTTTGCTTCCAACCCTTGACTCTAAATCTTTCAGTTGTTCAGGAAATAGTGTTGGAATGAGGTATGGAATATGCAGACAACTAGATCTTATCCATTACATTTCAGCACTCACTTTGGAAAATTTCAAAAACTTGTTAAAACATTAGTATTAAACTGAGGCCTGAAAGAGTGCATTTCTTTTGCTCTTATTTATTTGAAAACAGAATTAGAACAGTAGTTAAAATAATGCAGGCATAGAAACATCTGGAATCGCACCAACCTAGTAAACGTGTTCTTCCTGTTTTCTCTTCCAGATACACACAGAATTTCACAAATCTGCAACACTTCCTGGACATTTTCAACCCTGTTGGATACAAATATATCTTGTTTTTTGTACAGATTATTAATGAGAATTGGTTTATTCTTTCTCTGTCTACCAACACCTAGTGATTGGATATTTATGCACTTGATGATATCCTTTCTCCATATTAATGGAACCAAAAATATTTATATATGCTTTGAACTTTCTCAAAATGTTTTTATAAGGCTGGGGGTGAAGCTCAGAGGTAGCACATACATGCTCAGCATGCACAAGGTCCTGGGTTCAATCCCCAACTCCCAAGAAATGCTTTTATATCCATTATCTCACTTCATTCTTACAGTAATCCAATGAGCTTTTGCTCTTTTCACAAATGTAGGAAAATAAGAAGATATGTTATATTTCAGTCAACAGATACCTTAGTGGCACATTTTTGCCCCCAAAGGACCAGAGAATGAATCAGAGTCCATGGTCCATGTAGACGGTTGGAAACACTCAGCTTAGCCACTAAGTACAAAAGTAGTCATAAACAATATGCAAAAGAAGGCCCATGTCAATGTTCTGATAAATAAATAAATCATGGCTATTGTCATTTTCCATTTTGCTTCCAACCCTTGACTCTAAATCTTTCAATTGTTCAGGAAATAGTGTTGGAATGTAGTATGGAATATGCAGACAGCTAGATCTTATCCATTATATTTCAGCACTCACTTTGGAAAATTTCAAAAACTTGTTAAAGCATTAGTATTAAACTGCGGCCCGAGGGGAATAAAATTTGAAGTACTTGTGGATAGCAAAATTTGAAGTAAAAAAAAGCAACTATAGACTGTATGCAAATTAGTACATTCGTACAACAATAAAATTTTATTGATGCACTGAAATTTGAAATCAGATCATTTTTATGAATCACAAAATATTACTTTGGATTTTTTTCAACCATTGAGAAAAATTAAAGCCACTCTTAGCTTGTGGGCAGTACATCGACAGGCAGGGAGCCAAATTGGCCTCGCTCTGGACCTTCATTTGCCAAACCCTGGGCTTGAACACAGACTCTTGAATTAGGAAGGACCATTAATGAGCTCTGATTTAATTGCCTCTGATTTCCTGGATGAGGAATCGGATGCCTCCACAAGGTAGGTGAGTTTGCTACCCCTGACTCTTCAGTTCAGTGCTCTTTCCACCAAAAAAGCACTGCTTAAAATAAAAAGCAAAGAAGATGCCAATTCAAAACTGTAAAAACTGCTCAGCATTGTGCCCCAAGACGAGAACACCCCGTGCTGCTGTTCAGACAGCTTTTGGCACACTTTCAGAGGGCTTGAGAAACGATAACTGGTTAGGCAGAAATAGTTCCAAGAAACGGCACCGTAACTTTTGCTCTGCTACTTCCTTACACTACTGCAATTTAACTCCTCTTCTGCCTGAGACATGAAGTCCAGAAATAAGGAAATCGATATTTGCCATTTTCACGTTTATAATAGTTTCACTTTTTATACCAGCGTGGCCAGTCCAAAAATAGAATGCGGCCATCAGGCAACGCTTCCAGGTAAGAGTTAGCAAAGAGTTCGGTTGCATAATGACCACGACAAAACAGTCTGGGGCTCTCTCTCCCTCCCTTCTGTTTGCTTGAACTCTGGAGATTTTGCTGGCCTCTTTTTTCATTTCTCTTCTACTGTTTCAAGAGGAACAAGAACTCAGTACTGAGAGGTGGCAGTGGAGCTTCCCCAGAAGTCACAGCAGAGACAGAAAAGCTGTTCCCTGCATAGGACATTCAGCTGTGGGGTGTGTATGTGTGTTCACGCATCCATGTGCCCGGTGTGCATGCAGAGAAAAGGGAACCAGTTCTAAACCCTGGCTCTTTGGGAGACGGAAGACAGAGCTGAGCCTTAGGTTTCAGTAAACGACCTGAGCCCTAAATTTCACCTCGCCCCGTGGGCAGACAAAAGAACATTCTGCATCTTCTTTCCTCTTCTCTGAACTGCTTCCTCTATCAGCCTCCACCCTCCGTTCCTTGTCAGTGGCTGTGTCTGCCTCTGGCCTGGCTGCCCTGAGTCATCAGCCTGCCTGACCAGGGAGCCAAATGACTCTCCAGCTCCTGCCCCAGCCCTCTGCTTTGAGCTCCTGTCCTTCCGCCTTTACAGCGGAGCCCACACTCAGGAGGTAGCTAGGCTTGGGCCCACAAGGGAGCACCTGCTGGCCTCTGCTCCTGGCCTGGGAGCCCCTGTGTCCTTGGCCCATCGTTGGGTGCCAGACCCTAACAAAATGCCTGGCACGTGGTAACAGAAACTTTGCTCAACGTTTCTGTGTAAGTGAGCCTCATTCCAACAAAATGAGCTGGGTCCCAGCTTTCTAATGCAGACTTTACATCTGTCGCATGAGGGCTGGCTGCCCCTGTGGGAGCTGGACTGAGCAGGGGTCCACTGAGGCAGCTCTGGGACCCATGCAGCAAAGAACCCCTGACCTTCTGGGGTGGAAAGGATGATGACAATATTTACCTTTTTGCCTATGTCTGACATAGTCGATACGCTCAGCTGGCAAGAGCCCTTTGCTCTTCCAAGATCCTAAGAGTTCTTTGAGGTGGGTGAGTGGGGAATAATGCCAGGTCCACAGAATTCATCAGCAGGACCTTAGATGGAACTTTCTAAAGTCTCCAGAGAAATGAAATAAGAAGCAAACTGGAAAATCCAAGAATTATGCCCACAACCTGCCCTCCCTCTTTCTTCACCTTGAAAATAGGCAACATTACCATCTTCTGCCCACCTTATCCCCTAACTTGAAATATCATCCAGCATTTGATATTGATGCTAGATTTGGATATTTTTTTGCATTACTGCTTTCATCGTTTACTAAGCATCTACTATATGGCAGGTGCTACGCTGAGTGAGTTCTATGGGGAAGAGAAAAAGTGGAGAAACATAATCACTGCCCCTGAGATGCTTGCAAACTTACTAAACATCCATTAAGTGCCAGATGCAGAAAACAGGTTAACTGGATTAATTAGATCCATAACTCAGTGAAGAAGACAAGAAAATATGCAAAGAATTCTAACACATTTTGAGTGGCACAGGAAGGTTGAAATAAGAAGAGCTGGAGCACTGGAGCGGTGGCTCGGCGGTTACAGCACTTGCCTGGCAAGGTGCCAGTACGTGAGTACAAACCCCAGAACCACGGACACAACAAAGTCTCGGAGCAACGAAGGCCACATGAAAAACTAAATAAAAATTGTTTCTCTCTTTCTCTCACTGTCCCTTTCTCTTGAAGACGAAGAAGAAGAAGAAGAAGAAGAAGAAGAAGAAGAAGAAGAAGAAGAAGAAGAAGAAGAAGAAGAAGAAGAAGATGATGATGATGATGATGATATTAGGCACAAAAGGTTTGCTTTGAATGGAGGTCAAGGGAACCACCACAAAATGAGTTTTTAATTAAACCTAGACAAATGAATAGGAAGCATAAGCATAGGGTGGAAAAGAGAGCAAATTTGGAAGCAGAGATTTTGTGGACCAAGCGTCCAGGACCCAGGCCTAAAGTACTACTATTGAAAGAATAAGAAATATGGTCATCCCTGAGTACCCAAGAGGGGTTGCTTCCAGGACTACCACAGATACCAAAATGCTCAGACACGCAAATCCCTTATACAAAAGGGCACAGTATAGCCACAACCAACACATCCTCTTGTATTTTTTTTTAAAGAGAGGGACAGTGAGAGAGACAGAGAAAGACAGAATCAATTTTTTTAGTTTTTCATGTGGCTTTCATTGCTCTGACACTTGATTGTATGTGATTGAACCCACATACTCACGCATGCCAGGCAAGCGCTGAGCCACCGCTCCAGCCCTCTCCCTTATACTTTAAATCATCTCTAGATGACTTATGCAACCTCATGCAATGTATATGCCATGCAAACAGTTGTTATCATGCATTGTTTAGGGACTAATGACAAGAAAAAAAGTCCACACATGTTCAGTACAGATGCGATTTGTCTGACTACTGTATTTCTGACCCACAGTTGGTCGAGTTTGCAAATGCAGCATCAGCAAATGTGGAGGGCTAATTGTACACATGGGCTTAGGGGGAAGCTGACAGAAAAGAAGGGAGGGCGATGCCATGCTAAAAATAAAACTGGTAACATACCCCATATGCACTGAGACCCGCGGGAGGCTCTCAAGCCACAGAGAGTAACCACATGCTTGGGAAAGAAGACTAAAAAGACAGGCCAAATGAAAAATTGAGCTGAAATTCCAGTGCCAGTGTTTTGTCGCCTGTTCAAGTGTCCTTCCGATCACACACAGCACGCAGGGCAAGACCCTAAAGGAAGCTACCAAACTTCGACTTTTGAAAGGTAGCTGGGACCTTCTGCAAAGCAGGACTGGGCGAAGTCATTTTTGCATGGGGTAAGGGAAGAGCCGGGAGGCGAGACTGTGAACACAGAAAGGTGGTGAGCAACACGCGTTCCCAGGCAGACAGGGGTAAACTTCTCAAGGGCAGATCTGTGTTGCATGGGTCCAGGCAACGCAACAGTACTGAGAAGCAAGGAGTGCACTCCTGGCAGCTTATTGAACAAGCAAACGCAAGCACCACGGAGCCTTGCGGTGGGGGAGAGGTAAAGTACCATCTCTGTGTTGGTCTTTTATGTGGGACAGCTGACTGCATAAAAGCCCTTTGCAACTTCCAAAACACTAGCCCAAGTTATGTCACATGGAACTGGCTCTCAGACCAGATGTGGATGGGGAAGTCTGCTGAAATGACTAATTGCTGTAGAGTGTGCTGGAAAGAGAACCCGGGCTAGAAACTAACTAAAGCAGAATGATGTCACAGCAGCTCAAGAAAGAAAGGACCATTCATGGCTGACAGGTGTGTGACATTTGCAACCCAGAGGTTTATTAACAACGATGGGCCCCCAAAGCATTCCTACTTGTCCATCAAATAGAAATCTAAAAACAAATGAATTCCACAAACTTTATTAAATATATATATATACTGGTTGTAGTTACTAGGATAATCAGAATTTTTTTTTTTTTTAAAGAAAGAAGGACAGGGGCTGGAGTGGTGGCTCAGTGGTTACAGTGCTTGCTCGGCATGCACAAGTACGCGGGTTCAAACCCCAGCACCCACGTGCACAGCTAAGTGTCAGAGCAGCGAAAGCCATGTGAAAAACTCCATAAAAATTGATTCTCTGTCTCTGTATCTCTCTTTCTCACTGTCTTTCTTTCCAAAAAAAAAAAAGAAAGAAAGAAAGAAAGTAAGAGAGAGAGAGAGAATCAATTTTTATAGAGTTTTTCACATGGCATTCGTTGCTCGGACACTTAGTTGTGTACGTGGGTGCTGGGTTTTGAACCCACGTACTGGTGCATGCCAGGTAAGCATCATAACCGCCGAGCCGCCGCTCCAGCCCTTGAACTCAGTTCTAAGTTTAAATAGAAAAGGATTTCCTTATCATTGTTGCATGCACTCTACATTCTATAGTTTTTTGAGGCTACTCATGATATGATACAGATTATGAATACTAAAACAATAAATATGATAATGCCAAATCCAGTGTCACAGGCTTTCATTCAAAAGTCAAGCACTATTAAAATAGCTTGGTCAAAAGACTGCGATGTAACTGAAGTTCTGTAATACATTATGATGACTATAAATTATTAGTGTGATTTAATTTTAAGAGTTAGCTAAGTGCTCACTAGAGTGTTTTAAAAGCAAAACAATCTCAAGGCATAAACTTGAGCCATGCAAAAGCGAGTGGGTAAAATACTGTAAAATAGGCAGGGAAGGGGCTGGAGCGGTGGCTCAACAGTTACTGTGCGTGCCTGGCATGCGCAAGGATGCAGGTTCAAACCCCTGCACCACACACACAATGAAGTGTCAGAGCAATGAAAGCCACAGGAAAAACTGAAGATGATTCCCTCCCTCACTGTCCCTCTCTCTTTAAAAAAAATAAATAAATAAGGAGGGGAATCATTTGTTCTCAGCTCTGGGCATGCTAGTACTTAATTGCTTATGGGTCTTCTGGGGTTTTTCATTTTTGTTTGTTGGTTTTTTGTTATTTTACTCGATGTTAAGAAAATTGATGATTACTCAGAAGGCTGCAGCAAAAGGATCGCTTGAGCTCACAAGTTCAAGACTAGGCTTGGCAACTTGATAAGACCCCATCT
Organism: Aplodontia rufa; assembly: GCA_004027875.1. Classification (NCBI taxonomy): domain Eukaryota; kingdom Metazoa; phylum Chordata; class Mammalia; order Rodentia; family Aplodontiidae; genus Aplodontia; species Aplodontia rufa. The sequence continues at coordinate 76,719 of PVKS010001629.1, forward strand.
CAAAAAGGAAAGAAGAAAAGTAACAAAACAAAATAAAAACACAACTCTTACATGTGGTCAGGAACGTTTTCTAGATTGATCATCGGATTGATCATTTTTTGGTAATAATTACCTACTAGTTCTTAGCACCCCACTATTTCTTTTTAAACTTTTTAAAAGAAAGAAGAATAGAGTGTGTATGTGTGTGTGTGTGTGTGTGTATGTGTGTGTGTGTGTGTGTGAGAGAGAGAGAGAGAGAGAGAGAGAGAATCAATTTTCTTTATTTTTTTCCATCTGGTCTTTATTTTCCCTACATTTAGCTGTGTATGTGGTGCGAGGGTTTGAACTTGGGTCCTTGCACATACCAGGCAAGCAACTCTACCACTGAACCACCACTCCAGCCTTGTACTCCATTATTTCTACTACCAATATTTTCTCCTCAAAAAAAAATGTGCTACCACCTCATCATTATATTGGAGAATTCTGTATAATGAATTGGATAGACTTGGTCCCAAGATGTAGTCATAAAATCATAACTTTAATTTTACAGGGCAAATGTGAACATTTTTATAATTTTTGAAACATTGATAGTATTTTATAAAAGTTATAACTATTCATATTCCCACCTGAAATACAAGAGAAAATCTCCCAGCATTCATGCCAGCGTTAAGTATTATTATTTAAAAAAAAAAAAAGAACAGTGAGAGAGAGAGAGACAGAACCAAATCTTATTGAGATTTTCAGATGGCTTTCATTACTCTGGCGCTTAGTTGTGTATGTGGGTGCTGGGGTTTGAACCCATGTACTTGCGCATGCCAGGCAAGTGCCATACCACAGAGCCACTGCTCCAGCCCCAGTATTACCATTTTTTAATCTTTTCTGAAAGATGTCCTTTACACTTTTCAAAATAGCATCTGTGCTCGTGTGAAAGTGGCATGTCATTACAATATGGGTCTGGGTGACTTGGGACATTTTTAAGCTATTGCTAGTTCCTCCGTGATTTTCCCATACAGGTCTTCTGTTCAGATTTTTCTGTTTGCTGCTTTTGGACTCTTTATATTTTTTCTATTTTTTTTTTTTTTTGGTGGGAGTGGTAAATTTTCTTACCAGTGCATTTAAACTCCACAATTGCTTTCTTCATTTTACAAGGGTTTTCTGGGCTCCATAATGTGTAAGGCACAGTTATCTAAGCACTGGAAAACATAGAAGCAGCAGTCCTTTCTCTTATGGATCTTACATTCCAGTAGCAGTTGACATATCTAATTATGTTAAGATATAAACAGTGCAATTTATTTTAATGGCACTTTTTTTTTCAGGGCTGAGGATCAAACTCAGGGCCTTGCACATGCTAGGCAAGTGCTCTGCCACTGAGCTAAATCCCCAACTTGTTAATGGCTCCATGCAATGGACTGTAAGCATGGGGCTTAGCTTTATGCTAAGCACAGCACACTGTGGCTGAGCCCGTGTGCACACACGTGCGTGCGCGCCCGCACACACACACGCACACACACACACACACATTGCTCTTTTTCTCAACCAGTGGCCAACCTAGTTTGTCACCCCTCCAAAATTCCTGCACAGATTTGTTTCTGTTACTGACCTTGAGATGCACGTCCCCAAGACTTTGCACAAAGCTCCTACATGCTTCCTTCTGCTGAAGCCAACCCCAGAGCAAGATCAGTCCTCAAAAATCTAAGCCTCAGAATTAGTCACAATTTAGGCTTTAATATTTTGGCATAAACAGAAAAGGAAATCATACACTGGTAGTCTTCCAAGGCAGCCTTGGGTGCAGATTCTGACCATAATAGGCCTCAAGCACCCAGTCACATCCAAGCCCCCTCCAAAAAATTCCAAACCTTCCTAATCAGACTGGGCATGCTTCCTGACAAAGCGTCCCTCTGACACAGGCCTGAGACTCCTTACTCCAGTATCCCTGAGCTCACCTCTGATAAAGCAAGGTGAGTGCATCTCTCTTTGACTAATCCCTCTGTTGACTGTAATACCTACCAACCTTGGGCTCACTCTTCCCTGCCTCTCACGTGGCTCTGCTCCACCTCCACCCCCTGCTTCTGTGGCGTTGGTTAGCTGCATCCCTTAGGTGGCCCCATCTCTTGCCTGGCTGGCTGAAGCCTTCATCCCTCCTATGCTCACCTCCCTGTCACCTCCTTCCAGATGCACCCCCCTCATCCTGGGGATGTGGGCCAACTTCTTCATCTCTTTAACAAACACCTCTTCTGCCTCCTGCCTGTTCTCGCTCCGCATGGTCCAGTGGCTGTGGTGAATGTAGCTGGCCTTCCTTTTGAATCCCAGTACTTGTCTGTTCCCTGGCCTCCCCTGCCACCCTCATGATGGACACTTTCCAAAGGGTTTCTATGTCACACTCAGCTTTGCCACAGTCACCTCTCACCCAAGTCTAACCCAACAGCTGCTCCCCCAACTAATCACACTGTTTCCAGGACCATCTCTCCCCAGGGTCCTTCTTCATCCTCTAGTAACCTCCTGACTCCTGACCTCAGCAGAACCTTCGCTGACTCAACCCCTTTATACAGTTGGCAGTGCTTTAACCCTCTCCTACTCGCCCTCTCTGGAACTCAGTTCTGCCCTTTCCAGAACCTTCTATTCCTCATACCTCCTCCAGTATGTAACTGGTACGGACAGCTCCAGCTGCCCCACTGTTTAGGGCCAGCATCCACTCTGACCCATTTTGATGTGTTAAGGCCTGTGTCAAATTTTCATCCTACAAAAGTCTGTCATTCCCTCCACCTACCCTTTATACTCCAAAGCTGCCCCTTTCTCAGAAAATATACCCCCGCCAGCTCAGCGAGAGGGGAAATTCCACCCTCTGACCCCATCCTCTGGCCACAGGCAAGCGGACCTCAATGACCCTAGTAGAGTCCAACTTGTTGGGAGTTTGGGGTCACTTGTTGAAGAGTCCCAGCTACCATGGCCTTGCAAGGACTCCAACTTCCATGACAGAGGAAGGAAGCAGATGTGCCCCAGGGGGAGAGAGCAACGGTGGGAGGGTGAGGCTCTGCCGGACGGTTCCCCGTTCCCATGAGGTCGGCCTGAGATTCCCCTGACACCACACAACAGCTCCCACTATTCTTAAGCCAAGCAGACTTCTTGCCACCGAGCCACCCTGGACTAGGACACCTTTCAACACAGCTGCTGGGTGTCCCCACCACCCACTTTTTCATTCTTTTCTTCTATGCGAATCTGTTTGCCCATTTCTATTGATGCAGTCACTCAGCACACAGAGCCTTCTTTTTCCCCTGAACAAATGCTTCCTGGCTTCGTCCCAAAGGGAACAAGCGGCCACCCCATGACTTAATCACACAACAGGTGAGCCGGTCCGTGCCAACACTTACACCAACTCTTCTCAGACCTGCTTGAATTCCCTGCCTGCTAGAGTTTCCCAACAACAATCCTGACTGCTTGGATGAATTTGTGGAATATCCAGAAGTTTCTCGCACCTGTGGCCCAACCTCAGCAGGAGGCAATCTGGCTGCCACGGCAGAGTGGCGTGCAAGAAGAAGGGGTCAGGGGACCAAATGTGTTCGAGGGAACATTCTTCTTCTCAAATCACTTACAACTTCAGCAATGAGATTAATGGTTTCCATGGCAACCAGTAAGCCTGGGAGCCTCAGGAAGTCTGTAGCTTTCTCAAAAGGGCACCCACCCTTTAAAACCCCTCTTCTGCCACCGGCTAACTTTGGTCAAAGTAAACTTTTGTGAGTTTTTTGGGGTTTTTTTGGCAGTACTGCGGATTGAAACCAGGGCACTCTGCCACCTACCTACATCCCCTGCCCTTTTTTTTTTTTTTTCCTATTTTTAGTTTTTATTTTGAGACACGGTCTCACTACATTGCCCAGGCTAGCCTTGATCCTCCTGCCTCAGTTTCCCAAGTAGGTGGAATTCCAGGCGTGGGCCACCATTCCTGGCTTCAGTCAACTTTTCTTTACGTGTTTCATGTCTTTGTCTGGAATGATGAGTCCTGTAGAAAATTCACCTTCTTCCACTAGGGTTTCTGAGTCTACACTATTCTGCTTCACCAAAAGACAGGAAGTTCCTGCAGCTGTTCTGTGATTGCTCTGTTCTGTGCGATGGTGCAGTGTGGCGACGTGGAAGGAGACCTTCTCATTTGCTTCATTAGTTCTGACGTGGAAGGAGACCTTCTCATTTGCTTCATTAGTTCTGTGCATTATCTTTCTCTCGTCTTCTCCCTTGCCCCCCACTCAGAATTCATCCTCTCACTGACTTTCAGATAATGCACTGACTATCACATGACTTGATTAGAATATATCCTTTCAGGTTACCAAAAAATCCCTAGTACAAAAATAAGAAAGAAAGAAAGAAAGAAAAAGAGAGAGAAAGGGGCTGGAGTCCCATAATCCCCTTCAAGGGAACACCCCCCCAAAGACCAGAATGCCTCCCATTAGACTCCACCTCTTAATGTTTCCACTACCTCCCAGCAGTGCCAAGACAGGAACCAATCCTCGAACACATGGGCCTTTGGGGTCATTCCAGGTATGAACTATAGCAGCGAGTAAGTTCTTAGCTTTCCTTTAACCATCAAAACAATTATTTTGTAATTTAGTTTTTATTATCACAAGGTTTCTTTGACATACATCTACAATCTTCGGCATATATCTACAGTGGCGCCAGAGGTTGGGGCGGGAGGATCACAAGTTCAGAGCCAGCCCCAGCAACTTAGCAAGACTCTGTCTCAAAAATTAAAAGATAAAATAAAAATAGTCTGAGGATATGGCCCAGTGGCTAAGTGCCCCTGGGTTCAATCCCTTAAACCAATGCAGGAAGAACTCAGGTAGCCAGAATGGTGTGTTCTGGTTAAGGACACATTAGATGCACTGTAAGCACAGAGGCCTAGATCAGGAGTCGGGATACTTGACCACCAGGGCACCACTTAGAATGGAAATATTCCCTGGAGAGATCATTCCTTTTGTCCTAACTCTCTGTACATTGATCCAACACTTGCCCTTCTTTTTGATACGGTACACCAAGATCTGCCTAGAGGAAGGGCCTTGGGCAAATGACGGACCCTAATTTTCAAGCTATGTCCCTTCAGTGAAAAATAATTTCACTAACATAGAAAGCTATTCCCCATCTATTGTTAACTAAAATGGCAGTCGTGTAAAGGACTAGGGAAGAAAGTGTGGGTGGCAAAGGTAGATAATTAGAAAAGTACAAACACGCTATTGCGATAATCAGAGGTCATAGTGGAGGGAAGTATGCATATTGATTGAATCCTGGTTAGTTGGATTATATGTCATTAAAGATTTCACGAAGATTAGATGGAAAACCTTTTTCTGAATTTCAAACACATCTCCCTTTATATGCTTGGGACTGGATGTTAGTCATTGCAATCTAAGAGGGAGTGACCAACTCACTGTACCAGTCAGGATAGGTTAGGTTGTATACATAACAAATAACCCCACCATCTCTGTGGCTCAAATAGCAAGCTTATTTGTCTCTTGCTCTCCTCTAAACAAGTTGGTTCACCTGTCACTCAGGCAACCCAGGCTGATGGAGGCTTCATCTCAACACAGGCTTCCGCGATCACCACCACAGTGGAAAGGAAAGAAGCTTGGTGAATTGCAACCCTTCTCACATTTAATTGGCAAAGCAACCCCTACCTGTTTCATCAGTTGGCTCAGTTAGCCTAAGTCAGTCCCCTAGATAACATCTGAGTGGTAAAACCCAGTTTCAGAACACCAGAATTTGATGAGTCCATTAAAGAGATGCACCCAAGAAGGCTCCTTCGGGAGTAGTCAACATATCTGTCCCTTCACATTCCATTCCATGTATGTGAAGAGGTATATACACATGTATACACATAGGTATGCAGTACTGTAAAAGCCATAGACAACTGAGTTAAAATGTTTGTGGACCCCATAAGAAAGTTTTCTGAATAAACACTTCACAGAGGCATGGTAGAGCAAAAAGGTTCCTTTTTGCTTTGAAATCAGACTTGCTTGTTACTAACTCTGTGACTAGGCAAGATAAATTACCCAGCCTCTCAGCTTTAGCATCTTCATATGTAAAATTCTCACAGCATCTACCATGTCCTGTTGTAAAATAAAGTACCTAGAAACATACAGCTAGTTGACACATGGTACTTGTTTATTGCACTTTATTAACTAACAATTATATACGTTGCCAGGCACCTTGGCACATGCCTGTGATCCCAGCAGCTCAGGAGGCTGAGGCAGGAGGATCACAAATTTAAAGCCAGCCTCAGCAACTTAGTGAAGCTAAGAGAGAAAGGTGACATGATTTATTTACTCTCCCTATCCAACATTTTCTTTCCATCCATGATTGTTTCCAACTGGTCAAATGAAGCTGTCCTTGGTTTCACCCTGAATTTTTGATAATGGGTGCTGGGGTCACATGCTGGCTTGCAGCAAAAAGTTTTTTTTGGCTGACCAGAAATTTAGCATCTGTGCTCCAGGTTCTATTCCCTTTGCATTCTCCTTAGTCTTCTGGGAAGAGGAAGAGAGATGCCAAAGATAAAAGGGACAATCAGTAATTTAGCTTAGTGGCACCCAGTGTCCCTGTTGGATTAAATCTGTCAGAGGTGGGAGAAGTGGCCTTAGAATCAGCTGCTCTCTTAACAATAGGAAAGAAATGCCTAGGTTCTCTGCTGGGTAGGGTGGGGTGGTCCCTTCCAGCAAGGATGGGGCTCATGATCCCTTTATCAGATTCTCAGCTTCTTTATCCCTGCTGTTCAGCAGTCCCAGCTGTATCCGTATAAACCTGGACTGGTCATTGTTCTCTATCAGAATAATTAGATGTTGGAATCTCCATGGTGGTATCCCAGTTACTATCCCCTAATGCATAGACATTATTATACAATAAAAAATAAAATAGTAGGTGTCCACCATGAATAAAAATGTATCTGCCTTTCTTTTTATCATTTTTTGTTGTTGTGCCATCAACAGACAAAGACCGAGTGAGTGAATCAATCCATCGATCATGGCATCCTTCCTCTCTCAGAAACCCTTCCAAGTCATCTGACCTCTCTGAACCTGACATTCATCACGGCGCAGAGGCTGAGGCAGGTCATCCCTGCCCTACCCACCGCGGCGGGGTGTCGTGAGCATCACAACTGAACCAGTGCGCATGGGAACAGGCTGGGTGAGCTGTCAACCCCACCCAGTGTCAGCCAGTGTTACTGAGGCTTCAGACAGACACCGGGCACCAGATGCCATTTTAGCCAAATTAGAAAAGATCTTCTCCGGGTGGGGCATGATAACTTCTTGATGAGGCAGGGAGGCAGGATTGCAGGGTTGGGCTTCAAGATTCCTTCATTTGGGATCTTCCTGTACCAGAGCACAGGGTGCCAAGGCCAGTTAAGCATCCTGCCCTCCTCTTTCTCCTCAGTGCTGGTACATTAAGCATTAGGACTGTAGACCTTCCCCATTCTCTGCTCTACATTGAGACCTAAGTGACAAATCCGGTCCCTTCGCATGGGCTTCTGACAGCTGGCCCATAATTGAGGGAGGATAACCAGTGGGAAAGAAAAAAAGATCTTATAACCTCCTACAAATCACCAAAGCAGAACCTGGAAATATGCTCCACTCCCCTTCCATCCAAGACCCCCACCCCCCAGCCGTACTGTGATTTCCCCCTCTTTGAAGGAACGCAGCCTGGATTCTGCTTCAACCATCGACCAGTGAAGTGCCTGATTGTCAGGTGCAGTGACTTCTGGGTGTAAACAACTGACTTCTCATCTGTGCTTGAGTTAGCACCCTGGAGAATCCAAAGCCAGGGCCTCTAGGCCGTGAGGAGGATGAGCACCCCGTCAGCCTTGCACTGAGGTCGGCACTGAGCGATGGGTGCATCCTCTCCTCCATCCACCTTCTGTTTGGGGGCATACAATTGGCCCTTCATATCTGTGGGTTCCACCCCATGGGTTCAACCACGGATCAAAAACATTCAGGGAAAAGTATCATCTGTGCTGAACGGGTATTGAACCCAGGGGTGCTTTACCACTGAGCTACATCCCCAGTCCTTTTAATTTTTTATTTTGAGACAGGTTCTCTCCAAGTTTCTTAGGACCTCACTAAATTGCTGAGGCTGGCCTCAACCCTGCCATTCTTCTGCCTCAGCCTCCCAAGTCACTGGGATTACAGGTATGTGCCACTGCTCCTGGGCACACTTTTTTTTTAACCTTTTCATCATTCCCTCAAAGATATGGGATAACAACTGTTCACACAGCACTGACGTTATACTAGGTATTAGAAGTTATCTAGAGAGGATTTTAAATATATGGGAAGGTTATGCAGGTTATATGCTATTTTATATAGGGGATTTGAATTTTACATAATGTCTGTGGATTTGGGAATCTGCAGGCATCCTGTGATCAGTGTGTTGTAGACACCAAGGGATGGCTACAGAAGATAGAATTCAGACTCAGACACTTCACTGTAAAATGTAGATTGGTCAGCGCTGGCCAAAGATGAGTATTCATTGATTTGGGATAAAGGAACAGACCCACATTTCTTAGGAAATGACCCTAAGAAAGACTGAAGCTTTGCACAGAGAGCCGTGACACATAGTATGGGTCTCCGCCCAGGAGAGCTTACAGACTAATACGTATATGGGCAGAAGCAAAACGTGTTTCTCCCATAAGGCATGTTGTTGAGATCTTGCTCTTAATGGTATAAATCTTTGTAAATCCTCTAGATTGAAAGATGAATTGAGGGAAGCTGGTGTGTATAGCAGGAGGCATTTCAGCATGCCTGAGGATAATGTGACAAGCCCAGAGACTCAGGAGCAGAGGACCATGCGGAGGGTCCTGCCAGAAGGGGCAGGTGCAGCTGCTGCTGATGACTCTGCCTCTCCAACAACCACCAAGCCCAGGCAGCTGCCCAGCCCAAGCCCACCTCTGGGCATCTGCTTCCCTAGAGTAGCCTGCACATGCCAACAGGGCCTTGCTGAGGATGAATGGGACTCGTGACTGTTTTCCCAGTACCTGACATCAAACCAGGCACACACATCCATGCTGAATGATTATTGCATGGACAAGTAAATTAACTAATACATCTGCAGAAAGGAGTCCCCTAAAAGAGCTTTCATTACAGGATAACATGAGAGGCATCCTGGGTCACTTTTACAAACACATATTAATTCCATCACACTGGACACACATGATCCCTGAGACCTGCTCTGTCCAAACTGGATTCTCAGATGATCAGCCTGTCTGATCAGTTCCTTTGAGAAACATGATCAATCCCACCACAGGGCATCATCTTACCAACTACTTATCAAAACAGCACCGTAGCAACCCAGAAAGAAATAATTTCCACAGTTAGCATAAGGACCCCCCAAAATCTGGCTAGACATTAGGAGATCTTTTCAGACCTCAGCATTTTAAGTCCCTATTTCGCGGTAAAGTCTACATGTTTCGGGAGTGTATTCAGAGATGGAAGACAGATCAGCTTGGATTGTTTTTTAAATTGCATTTATTTTAGGTTCTAAAGCTAAAGAAGCAACAAGTAATTCTTTCAAGCTCCATAACATTTAGGAGGAATTGTTCTAGGCAAGACCCTCCAACAGGTCTACCTCCATTTCCCTGGCCTTGGAGACTCTCAATTTCATGAGCAACCAGACAAGTAGGTAGAAATGATCCCCATACAGAACCCACTGCACTAGAGAAACAGGGCTCGGAGAGGAAAGGAAGTGGAAGGACTCAGGCCCAGCAGATAGAAAGTGAGAGATATCACTAGGCCTCCAAGGTGGTGGAAATTCAGCAGGTAGCTAAAAGGCAGAGGCATGAACGAATCAGCATTAGGCAAAGCAAGGGATGAGCAGGGATTTTTTATTCTGCATCAATCATGTGTTGGACACTTGAGAGATATAACCTCGTTTTAAACTCACAACAACCCAGTACATTGGGTATGACTGTTTCCATTTTTCAGAAGAAATGAACCCAGGGAAGATTAAGAACGTGCCAGTGAGGGTCAAGGTTACATAACACACGTGGGGCAGAGCCAGGTTTAAAACCCTGCACGGCTGACTCCAACTCCAGTGTTTCTCTACTTACTGAGCTGAGGGGAGCAGGCAAGTCATATTTTAGGGACATCAGCTCAGTGTTGGCAGTACATGGAGCCGAGGGGAAGAAGGTACAACAGGGAGAGTAAAGGATTGAGAAATAAGGAAATTGCTAGAGAAAGAAGGGAGAGGGAGGAAGACTAAGGAAAAACTATTTATTTTTTCTTTTTTCCTGGTTGTTCTTTAAAAAACAGAAAATCAGAGGAAGGCATTGGGAGCAGAGCTGGAAATCCCAGCTTTGAAAGTTTAAGGAGCATCCCTTCCCCAAACAGAATGGAAGAAGAGAATGAGAAATTACCCATGTTTAGCGGGGGGGAAAAGAAATCTGAGCGATGCAGGCTTCCTTAGCTGATCCAGGGAAGAGGTTTGTTCCGGAGAGAGGTGGAGAACAGGGTCAGCTAGGGCTTGAGCACAGTGGAAAAGATTCAGAGCAGCTGTCGTGGGAATCTGATAGGGAGCTAAAAATGGAGGTAAAGGAAGATGCCTGAGGGCTCTGGGAGAGTGGACGGCAGGCGCACAGGGGGTCCGGTTACTGTGGGTGCACACATCTCCTCAAAGGGTTTCAGCAGTTTGAGATCAGGCAATCAAAGTGTTGTCCAAGGAGAGACCATGGAAGGTCAGAGGGCACAGCATGGAGCTGCTTGTGAGAACTTTGCCAAAAGAGCTTACCAAGAAATCCAAACTTGAGTGTGGAGGAGGGGCAGATAGGATGGGTCCAAGATGCCAAAACAAAAGAGGGAGCGACTCCAGGGTCCACCAGATAGGCTAAGAAGTGGCTTAGCAGGAATGAGTGCCACAATGGGAAGGCCAGGCATGGGGCTGGGGTGGCAGAGGGCACCTCACCTTGCCAGAAGGTGAGCACAGGGAGTGGCTGTGCACTGAGAGCCAGAGACGCCCAGGATAAGGACGTCACCCGGGCTGACGAGGTCAAGGAAGTGAGAACCAGCAAGGCGCACTGCCCTGCAAGCAGAGGAGGACGGCAAGGGGAGGGGCAAGACAGGAAGCAGGAGCCATGCTGAAGCCATGGGCCAGCACACGCAAGGCACGTGACAGTCACGCAAGGAGGCCTTCCCCTATTAAAAGGGAAACGCAGCTTGATTTCTGGTGAAATGCAATCATTCCCCAGTACACGTGGGGAATTGGCTCCAGGTTACCCCAAGAATAGCAAAATCTGTGGATGCTCCAGTTCCTTTAATAAAATGGTGCAATCTGTCACCAGTGCTGTCTTCCACCCCACCCCTAAACACATAAAAGCAAATGAAATAAGCTGAATAGAATTCTCCCACAGAGATGAAATCTGGTAGGAATTTGCACAGTGAGAGGCAGGAAGGAGAATAGAGGGTGCCAGGCGAGGAATGGTGCCATGGGTGTCATGGGTGATAGGCACCCAGGCTAAAGTCTTCAGATTTAGAAACTGTCCTCTTTGAACCCACACCTTAAACAAAGCCAGCTACCCTTCTAGCCTGTGTCCTGAACTCCAGAAAGGGCCTCTAGGCATCATGACCCTCTATTTACAGCAAAAGTCCTGCACCCAACCAAGGCTGACTTCATCATCAGCTCCTGATCCAGGTGTGGGAGGACAGGTTCCGCTGCCCAGCCCCAGGTGCACCCTCCCCTTGAAAACAGGTGTGACCACTTCACTGGACCTTGGAACACAAGCTTTGGATCACTGATGATCACCTCCAACCCCTGCCAAACCTTGCCTACTTGAAGAGCATTTGAGAATGGCTGACACGCAGCAACACACAGGCTGGAGAGGCCCGGGGAGGTCACTCAGTTCCACTCTGATTCCTCCTATAATATTTCTACCTAAAACTATCCCACTGATGCTTGAAAACCTCAGAGCCTGAGAACTCACTCCCCATGGCACAGACCGCAGGCTCTCCTGGAAAACTTCCATTCCCCAATTTTTGTTCTTTCCTTCATAGCCATGCAGAATAAGCTCCATTCCTTTCCCATCTGATAGGAATCTGAGGACAGTCGGGACATCTCAGCCTCTCTCTCCCCTCTTCCAGAATTATCATCTTCAGTCCTCTGTTCTCCTGTGACACTTGCTGGCGCTCCTTCACCATCCTGTCTGTTCCCCTGTTCAAGCGTTCCTTGGCACCACAAGTGGAAAGTACTTAGCAAATACTGATTTGTGCCACATGCTCTCTAAGCCCTTTGTACATATAAATTCATTTCATCCTCACAATGACGCTAGGTGCTATTTGCACCTTTATTATTATCATTTACAAACGAAGGAACTGAGGCAGAGTAGGAAACAACACCAGCAGCAGAGTCAAAAGTCAAGTACAGGCAATCTGGATGTGCTCAGAACCCCCAAGCCAGCTCTCAAACTTGGCAGCCGTGGAGATCACCCTAGGGAATTCTAAAAACTACTGAGCCTGCTATCCACCCCTAGAGATCCTGATCTTATTGCACCACATGTCATCTGGGCATCCAAACTTTTAAAAGATGTCCAGGGGATGCTTACGAGCAGCCAAAATCGAGAACAACTGTTCTGTCAAATGACAGCACCCCCCAGGGCAGTATGGTCCCTGTAGGATAGAGTTGGATTAGAGGGGTGCGATGGAAATTTCCAAGTTTCCTTGGTAAAGGATAACACCAGGACAGGCTCGGGCATGGGTGACAAGAGCCAGTCTTGCAGGAAGACTATGTAAACAGAACAGTCACTCAGGTGGTGTGAGTTTCCAGGCCGTGGGAGGACCCCGTTCTCAAAAAAAGAAAATAAAAATCAGACACAAAAGCCTCTCCTTGCAGGAAACTGGCTTCAAGGACTTCCATCAATCACAGAGCCCACCCTGGGCACAGGGCCATCATTTCCTCAAATTAGCAGCTGCCTCCATGGTCACCAACAGTTTGGCTTCCTGACCTTTTGAGAGCTAGAGGCGGACAGGGAAGGGATGCCAGCCCTTCTCATTCCTTACTCTTCTCTTGATGGAGTGTGTGGATTACTACACAAGAAGCCCTGAGCTGCTGGTGTGTAGGTGAGGTCAGTGTCCCTCTGGATTCTAATTGAACACATTCTCCAGCTCTTTCCCCCAAAGGGCTCGTGAGACACTTCCAATTGGTTGAATGTCTGAACTTGAACTTTCCCGTCCCTTCCCGGTTGAGTCTAAACTCGAGTTATTAGTTTTAAAGCATGAGGGTGTTTCATTGGTTAAAGAGAAACCATCAGATGTTTTCTGATTGTTGCTGGAAACATCTGGCCAGTTCCTTGAACACGCTCTTAATCTGGGCCACAGTGCCTGGGCACAGGATGAGGACCCGACATTGAGTACTTATCACTGCTCTTTTCCTGCTCTTTCCCTTAGCCCAGAAACAGCTCTGAAAACCAGACAGCCATGGCAACCTGAATGTGAATAAAAGGGCAACTACCCTCACCCCAAGCCCTATTCATATTTAATGCAAACATCTGAATGCAAATTGACTTTTGTTTTATTCTCTTTTCTCCACGCCCCTCTCTAACGCACAGGGCTTTTCTTTTGCCCCTTCATCTGCTAGCAACAGGAGGCAGGGATCAGAGGGAAGACAGACAAGCTGAGCAGCACATGGTTGGAGCAAATCCTATGGTTCCAAATTCTATGTTGTCAAGACATTTGCAAACAAGAGTCTATCTCAGGGGCATTTATACTCTGCAGAGGTCACAGTGACTTGCTCAACCTGTGGAGAGAATTTTGCAAACAGAAATAGAATATTAGTAGCATGGAAGTCCCTGAAATTTAATTTTCCCCTCAAACAATAAATTCTGTCTTTTTCTACAACTAAGGCAAGGCAGATAGATGGGTCAGCAGACACCCTCCAGAGTCTATGAACCTGACTATTTCCTGGTCTATGTTGCAAGACTGAGATGCAGAGGATTAAGGTTGTTGGGGGGGGGGTGGCAGATATTAAATGCTGAAAGAGGAGCAAGGCAAAAGTTGTTAGAAAAATATTCAATTGCTTGGGATGGCAAAGGATTAAGTTAAGTGCCCAAGGAATAAGAAAACTGAACAGATCTGGGGCATTTATGAAGGAGTTGTTTAAATTTCGGCTAAGAATGTGCGGTTAGAATAGAGTTCACTCATTATAAGGGTAGTGTATATAGAAGTCCTGGCTGGTGGCTCTATTTTTTGCAGGGAGTGGTGACAACCCAAGCAAATGTCTGCTAACTGTTGGATGCATTTCAATTTTTGTCTCTCTGTGTTTACGCACAAGCACACAATCAGTAGCTGTGAAAGTTGGACCTCTCTCATGCGAGAGGTGTGTGTTCCTATACATAATGCAAGGAATTAGGGCTAGAGAACAAGTCTATTAACACTGTGTTTCCCAGACCCTCACAAGACATCTGCAAGGACAAAGATGCTGTCACTCATTGAAATTGCATTACAGATTTAAGTTGGAGGGAGGACAATGCGGACAGTCCAGAGCAGAGAGATTAAAAACAAACAAACTAACAAACTAGTAGCTACACAGCTGACCTCTTTGGTTGAGTGTCAGGATGCATGGTGACCCTGTCCCTAATAGTTCAACAGTGTCATCAGGATAGGGGAAGAAAGCAGAGGAAAGAGGGATAATGCAGGTAAGGGAGAAAATGGAGCAGAGTGGCATAGGGTTATTTCTGATCTAGAAATTAATTGTAAAAACCTCAACTAGAAAGTGTGATTAGTAGCAAAGCCTATGTAATGCAAATAGGAACTTAATTTACATTCTTGATTGTTTAGCACCTTGACTGTAGATAGTACATGTTGAAAAAATAAGATTTTATTTTTTAAAGAGAGAGGGATAGTGAGAGAGAGAGAGAGAAACCATTTTTATTTAGTTTTTCACACGGCTTTCGTTGCTCCAAGACTTTGTTGTGTACGTGGTGCTGGGGTTTGAATCTCGTACTCGCACATGCCGGGCAATTTTTAATGGCATCAGGGAAGATGGATAGCGTTTCCTTTTTCCTGAGGTCACTCTGCTGTAAGATGTGCCTAATGCAACACCTGACTTTAGCTTTGAGTGCCATGGAAACAAACAACAAAAGCATTGGATATGGAACACCCCGAGAGCCCCATGGGGCAGCTTGATGCCATTGGAAGGTGGTGGAACCCTGAAGAGGAGAGGCCTAGCGACAGGTGTTCAGGTCATTGAGGGTGTACCCTCAGAGAGACTGTGGGAACTCAGCCCCTTCCTGCCTCTTCCCTCTTCCTAACCACACGAGGCAAGCAGCTTTGCTCTGCCACACCTTCCCCACCATGATGTGCTGTCCTGCCACAGGCCCAAGAGCAACAGAGCCAATCAATCATGGGCTGGAACTTCTAAATGGTGAACCCAAACAAACCTTTCCTCTTTATAAGTTGATCATCTCAGGTATTCTGTTAGAGTAACCGAAAACTGGCCCACACACCAGCCTTTCACAAGGGGCTGTGTCTTCTATGGCTTCAGCTGAATCATACTAGTTCATTCACTATTATCTGGAAATCTGTCTTATCAAAACCTGGCATATCTTCCATTGGGCTGGTGGAAAGATTCATGGAGAATTTTACCTTACTCATGTGGGAATAGTATGAGAGAAACAAAATAACAAACATGGAAGTAACTGTGCCCAGGAGGAAGAAAGGTGGGAATCCCATGCAACTGGGAAACACCTAGCCAACACACACACACACACACACACACACACACACACACTTTTATTATCTGGGTTTTTTTTTTAAGATTTTATATTTTTTTTAATTTTTTTAAGAGAGAAGAACAATGAGAGAGAAAGACAGAGACAGAATCAAATTTTATTGAGTTTTTCACATAGCTTTCATTGCTCCCACACTTAGTTGTGTTCATGGTGCTGGGGTTTGAACCTGTGTACTCCCACATGTCAGGCAAGTGCTGTAACCACAGAGCCACCGCTCCAGCCCCTGGTTTTTGTTTTCCCTCCACTTAGTTGTGTATGTGGTGCTGGGGATTGAAGCCAGGTGCTTGTTCATGCATGGCAAGTGTTCTACCACTGAGCCACTTCTCCCGCCCCATCTATTCGACATTATGTATGTTAGGAATACTCAAGGTATTTTTTTTAAACTTCAGTTCATTTTGGCTGACAGAGAGCCCAGAACATAGTGAGGTTCTCAACCAGAGGACAAGCCAGGGAATCAGAGGCATTTTGAAATCTGTAGTGCAGGGGATGAGAGAGGATGTATACTTTGCATATTTAACAGCAGCAGACATAAAATAAAAAATTAAAAGCAAACAAGTAAGATTCTCACTGATTGAAAGCTGCTCCCACTGTCAGCTCCCTTAGGGAGCTTGTTAGAAGTAGGGGGATCTCAGGCCCCACGGGGACCTGGAGATCAGAAAGCACATTTTGTCAGGATCCCCAAGGGACTCACATGCACATCAAAGTTGGAGAAACTTTGAAGACTCTTTTCTGCATATGGGCAAAAAAATTCAGCCTAAATCCACCGCAGTGTATTAGAAAAGAAGTTTCATATCCAACAGGATTATTGGAGAGTTGGAGGAATAGTTGACAAAAAGCCATTGACATTTTCTAATGCAACCTTAAATAAGCTGTCATACCCCCTTTACAATACCGCACACAGTCCTCAATATTTGAACTACTTTGTGCTAATTTGCATGACAAATTCTATGTGAAGTCTGCTATTGTCTCTTAAATTATAGGATTTGACATTTGGCCCAGTTTTTCTTTATTATCCTGAACATCTATGCCTTAAAGCTCTTTCTGTAGAGAACACATCTACACGTTCCAATATATAATCAGTAGGATTTGTTTTCGCCACTTGTTACCCTGTGATCCCGTCTTGCATCTGTTAACCCAGTCCACCAAAGAAAATTTTTACTGGCTATTTTATGAATGACCCGTCTTGAATTGGTTTGCTGATCTCCTTCCTTATTTGGGGCTGGGGGGCATTTCTAATGCTTCACTTGTATAAATACAGATTTTGTGACTATTATTGTACAAAGTCCTGATTTTTTCCCCTTTCAAGTTATTTCTTGGGGACATAGTCCCCCTTGAAGAGATAAGGTACAAGTCTCAGGGTCAGGGATCTTTCGAGAGCATGTGGGAGAAGAGGCTAACCCAGGGTGGTGGGAACACAACCATCTTGCCAGGAGAAATGTCTGCCAAGCTGGAAGCTAAAAGGCAAAAGAAGCCAACCTGGCAGGCATGGCGGGTGGGGGGAAGGAGCCAACATGGAGAATGTAATGAGAGGGTGTGATGGAGAACCTTCTAGAGATTCAGAGTGGTCAAGGCCTGGAAGACACGTGGCCAGAGAGAAAGGAGAGGTTGCCACAAATGCTTCCATAAACTAGGGTGCATACCAAACAGGAATTTCACATAGTTGTTACTATGTTATGTTCACAGAGATTTTTATGACTTATTGCATTCATTCAGCGAAACAATTCCTTGTGTATATGCATAGCACTGTAGGTACGGGGTCAACATATTCCTGATCATATGCCTTAGTGACTTAATACCACCAGAAAATGCCTGAGGGTAAAAACAGTAAAGAAGAAAGGAAAAAAAACTTTATCCATACACATTTTATTTTATTTTATTTTATTTTATTTTATTTTATTTAGGTACCAGGGATTGAACCCAGGGGCATTTAACCACTGAGCCACATCCCCAGCCTGTTCTATTCTTTCTAATTTTGAGACAGGGTCTCACTAAGTTGCTTAAGGCCTCATTAAATTGCTGAGGTTGCTTTGAACTTGCAGTCCTCCTGCCTAAGCCTCCCCAGTTGCTGGGATTACAGGCATGGGCCACTGCACCTGGCCTCCATATTGAGCCGTAGAAAAAGACTAGGAAAAAATACATTGAAATTAATTGGAAAAAAATTAATTTAGCAGCTAGAGTGGCGGCTCAGTGGTTACGGTGCTTGCCTGGCATGCACAAGGATGCAGGTTCATACCCCAGTGCCATGTACACAATGATGTGTCAGAGCAATGAAAGCCACACGAAAAACTAAATTAAAAATTGATTCTCTTTTTCATTCTCTCTCACTGTCCCTCTCTCTCTTAAAAAAAGAAATTAATTGAAGTTTTCTTTAAAGGATGGATTATTATTATTTTTCTTTGTATTTTTCTGTTTTCCAGATCACATTTTTATCAATTTTTACATTTTTCTTTTGAAAAAAAAACAGGATTATCTTTTAATTTGTGGCTTAAGATAACATTTTTTTTTTGTAAAGGAAGAACACACCCAATAATACTTAGGAAGCACTATTGTATATTTTGTTCAAATTTTTCATCCTGTATTTTATTCACAGAGGCCTATCAAACTCTGTCTCTAAGATGACCCAAGTCAGGCTGGGCTCAGTGGTGCATGCCTATAATCTCAGAGACTCAAGAAGCGGAGGTAGGAAGATCACAAGTTCAAGACCAGCCTCAGCAACTTAGCGAGGCTCTGAGCAATTTGGCAAGACCCTGTCTCAAATTAAACATAAAAATGGGCTGAGGATGTAGCTCAGTGTTTAAGCACCCTGGCTTCAATCCCTGGTATTCCCCAAATAAATAAATAATAAAATGACCCAAGTCCACACCTGTAGTCCCAGGTACTGAGACTGAGACAGGAGAATCCTTTGAGCCCAAGAGTTCAAGCCCAGCGTGGGCAATACATCAAGACTCTGTCTCAAATAATAATAATAAGATTAAAAACAAAAATTAATTAATTAAATAAAGACCCAAGAGATGTCAAAGTAGCAAGTTCTTTAGTCTTTCACAGATGTCCTAAACCCTGAGAATACACTGGCCAGCTGGACCACCCACATCTATTCCTCTGCCTCAGATTTCTAAGCCTCACTCACCTGGCCTGGTCTCATGGCCTTGGCTGTCATTCGAATCAGACTCTGGTATCTGCTCCACTGGTTTCCTGAACTTTCTACCCAATGCTGAGTGAAGAATCCTGAGCCCCACCCTTGCCTCCCAGGTTCAGGTTGTCCTGTTGATTGATGGCAGCTAGTAGTCAGTGATCCTCACAGTGTCCCTGCTTCCTGGTCTCAAGTGAGTGTTCCTCCAGCTGCTTCAGAAGCAACACATGCACCTCCACCCTTCCTGGCTTCCGTCTTGCTGTGCCCTGCCCTGCTGTATGCAAATGACATCTCCAAGCTGACATCATCCAGAGCCTTCACCAATGTGGCAAGTTACCGAAGTTTGACATCCACTGCTAGCTGTGAAAATTTCATTGCCCACTGGTAATAACATTTAAAGTGAGGCCTTTGGATCCAAAAGCTCTGGTATATATATATACAATGGAGTTCTACTCAGCAATTAGAAACAATGATATTGAAGGTAAATGGACAGCAATGGAAGAAAATCATGCTGAGCAAAGTTAGCCAAACACAGAGAGTCAAGGGCCAAATGGTTTCCCTCATTTGTGGAGGCTGGACCTAAACCCAGGATCAGGCGTAAAGTAGACAAACTCATGTATTAGATCCATAGAACAAAATGCAAAATGTTAACATTTATGAGATATAGTTGCAAGATACTTCATAAGATATTTGAACAAGCTATGCTGCATACCTGTACAAAAACGTGAATACTTAATCCCATTGTCAAATATTCAGAAGAATAACAAGGGATGATAGGAAGGGAGGAAAAGGGGGAATGTTGGAATTGAGATAAAGCAAGGTACATTCCAAACAGTTATAAATGTCACTGTATGTACTATAGCCATATATATATATATATATATATATATAATGTTCTTCATAGGTATAAGAATTATGTCTCTGTATTTGGGTTTTTTAGGAACAATATAAGACCCAGAATAAAGGCAAGGGATCAGGGCATGGGAGGAAGGAGGTAGAGGGATGTGGGGGGGTGGGTATATTGAACAAATTGTATTGCTGAATTGTGTGCATCTAGGAATATGTAACAGCTAATCCCAACATTATGTAAAACTATAATGCACTAATAAAAATTTTAAAAAATAAGTAAAGGAACCAGGAATCATTGCTTTCACAAAAAAAGTGGGCCCTTTGGGAGAGGGTAATTTTTAAAGTTGAAAATTAATATTCACATTGAAGAAAAACTGGTACTTGATAAAATCAAGGAGACAATCCCAAATTTTAAAGTAGGACCAAAAGCTACAAAACCAACAAACATTATATTAAACAAGGAAATAGCAAAATTATTCCCTTAAGATCTATGATGAAAATGTTTTTTCACCAAAATTATTCACTTTACTTTGGCAAATTCTCACTAATGCAATAAGACAAGAACATTTTAAAAGGATATAACTATCAAAAGATTAACACATTAAAATGACTGTACACCTAAAACAGAGATTCTATCCTTAAACTCTATAAAGAACTCAATAAATTTATGAAATTCAAAAGCTCTTATTTATGTTAGTGATAACCAAGTTTAAAAAGGGACATGCGCTGACTATGGGGATACACAGCTGTAATCCAAGCTACTTAGAAGACTGAGATAAATCACGAGTTCAAAGTCAGCCTAAGCAAGAGAGAAACTCTGTCTCCAAAATAAAAAGAATTGAAAAATAATCTCATTTAACATGAAAAACCCCACAAAATATCTGTGAATCAATGAAAGGGAAAACTTAATGAAATAAAATATATGTCTTTCAAAATGGATAAGATGATTTGTTAAAAATTCCAATCAGAATACCAAGAAAATGTCTATGTGTTAGATGAGATAACCTTGACATTTCCATGAAAGTTGCCAAAAACATTTCAAACTAAAATGAGAGTTTGCCCTTTCATGCATCAACACTAATGATTAAAACCATTATAAATTCTGTAGAACTGCCACAGGAATAAATCAGTCTGTGGAACAGAACGGATGCAAGGGAATAAGAATACTCACCATGGGGCTGGGGAGGTGGCTCAGTGTAGCATGCACGAGGACCCGGGTTCAAACCCCAGCACCACGTGCACAACTAAGTGTTGGAAAAACCCAAACCAGATGAAAAAATGAAATTGATTCTTTCTCTCACTCTCTCCTCTCTCTCTTTAAACAAAAAGAAAAACAAAACGAAAAATAACACCACATGATAAAGAAGTACATCATTCAAAGGGTGGGTGGGGGACTGATTATTTCTTACATACTTTTGGCATAACTGAAACTATCTGGAAAAAATAATTATACACTTCCCTTCCCATCTAATATTTAAAAGGCAAATTTCAAGAGAAAGTAAGAGTTTTAGTATCAAAAATAGGCAATAAAAGTTTAGAAAAAAGTGGGGAGGGGGGAATATGTTTGCGTGAACTAGAGAATTTTTTTTTATTTTATTTTGTTTTAAAGAAACAGAGAAGGAGAGACAATCAATTTTATTTATTTTTCCATCTGGCCTTTGTTTCTCCAACACTTAGTTGTATATGATGTGGAGCTGGGGTTCAAACCCGGGTCCTTGGGCAGGCCAGGCACTCCAGCCCCTAGAGAAGGTTTAAGAAAGACTGTCAGAAGCCAAAAAACAAAAGATCAAGAGATTTGACTCCAAGAAAAATTTGCCATGGTGACAAAAGATAAAGTTAAAAGACACAAGCAATAGGCAAAAGAAAAATACTATAATATTATGACAGCTGGAAGACTATTATTCCTAATGTTTTAACCTGTAAATGAATAATTAAAAAAGAAACCTCCCAAAATACGAAGAATAATAAGCCTTTCCTAGGAGAAACTGTACAAATACCCAAGGCATCCCTCCATTACCAGTGATAGTATGAATTGCTCTTTTTGGAAGTAATCATATGGGGCTGGAGCAGTGGCTCAGCAACGGAGCCCTTGCCTGGCATGTACAAGGACCCGATTCAAACCCCAGCATCACATACACAACTAAGGACTGGAAAAATTAAAACCAGATGAGAAAATAAATAAAATGGATTCTTTCTCTCTCCCTCTCCCTCTCTCTTTCTCTTTAAAAAGAAAAGAAAGTAATCAATATGTATTATTGAAAGTATTCAGTATGTATTATTGTTGGTGTACCCAACAATCTCACTGAAGTAAAAGCTTTGGAGTTTATTATGTACCGGATTTCAGTTGTAGCATTGTTCACAGTAGTAAAAAACTGGAAACAAATTGAAAGTCTGTCAAATGGGGGTATCTGAATAAATTATAGCAAACTTCCATAGTATTGTCATACAACTATTGAATGAGTTAGATCTCTATAGTGGTCTGACACTGGATACTAACAAACCCACTATATACGATTTTTTCCCCTATTCACACACAACTATGATAAAGTTTAATTTCTCAATTAGGCACAGTACGAGATTAACAATAATAACAACATACTGTCATGAAAGTTTTGTGAATGTGATCTGTTTTTCTCCCCCAAAGTGTTTCCTTATACTGTACTCACAGTCTCTTCCCCGTGACATTGTGATATGATACGATGCCTATGTGACCAGATGAACGGAGGTGAACGACACAGGCATTGTGACACAGCATTAGGCTACAATGGACCTTCCGATGACACATCAGGAGGGTCACCCAGCCATGACAGTGCCTTTTGACCATGAGTAACAGAAACCCCAGTTTCTTTCGAATAAAACCACCTGGGGCTGGAGGTGGCTCGGTGGTAGAGCACTTGCCCAGCCTGCATGAGGACCCAGGTCCCCAGCCCCAGCACCACACACACAACTAAGTTTCGGAGAAAGAGGGGGCCAGACCAAAAAAACATAGGTAAGACTGATTCTCTTTCTCTCCCTCTCTATCCGCACCCTCCAAAAAAAATCCACCTGATTCATGTTTCCATAAAATAAGAAAATTGAAAGGTTCATGTGCAATTCCATGATTATGGATTGGAGAGGGTAGGGAGAAATCAGGAGGGCAGGAGAAAGGTTGAAATATTTTTTTATTTGCTGCTCTATGTTATTTTAAATTGTTTCAATCTACATGGGAGACTTTTATAATTTTTTTAAAAACTGGCATAACTGGAAACTATCTAGACATAGTTTCCAGATTTTTTAAGTTATAAAAATTATTCTTTAAAAAATTACAAAAGGCTGAGAGAGCTATGATGTAATGGGTAGAAAGACTTTTTTTTTTTTTTTTTTTTTTTTTTGGTACCAGGGATTGAACCTAGGAGCACTTAATCACTGAGCCACATCCCCAGCCCGTTATTTTATTTTTTATTTTGAGACAGAGTCTCCTTAAATTGCTTAGGGCCTTGCTAATTTGCTGAGGCTGGCTTTGAACTTGCCTCACTCTCTGAGCTGCCGGGATTACGGGGTGCACCACAGCAGCCAGCAAGACTGGGTTTCGTATATCTGTGATCCAAAGCATCAGCATTCACAGAAAAGAGGAAATCCAGCCATAGTTGTGCGTGTAGGGAGAGGGAGGAAGGAAAACCTTCACTGGGTTGCAGGGTGGACAGTCCAGAGCAGGCTGCATGGTGCCATCACCCCCACTGAGCCCCCAGGCCTAATCCCACCAGCAGCACCTCCCTGAATCACCTCTCCTGCCTTGGAGCAGAGCCAGTGGCCTGAGACCAGTGCCAGATCTAGTTCTCCTCTCCAAAGTCACACTGTAGATCCTGTGCCCTTGACCCCAGGCCTACCTATCCCTTAACCTTCCTCTTTAAAGAGAAATTGTATCTTAGACTCATGATTGTAAACTCAAACTTGTGCTATGAAATTCCTTTTAGGAAAGGAATAAAAAATACACTGGGACCTGGTGACATTTTGCCTACCCAAGAATGTGTGTTGCTGAATGACCTTCAGTTTACCCTTGACTTTCCTTCCTGAAGAATCACCCCTTAACCTGCTGTATACTTGACTAATCATCAACTAAGGAAAGTGGTCAAATTCGAAACAGTGCTCATGTAAAAAAAAAAAAAAAAAAGTTTTGGTGGGGGAATTACAACTTATCTCACCCAGTTGATCATTCATTTGTTGGATTTAAATGGAAGAGGAAGTCGAGAGTTGCACAAAGGAGACTTTTAATGGAGACTTCCATCTGGGGAACAGATTTATGAGGCCTTTTGAGACCCAGAATAACTTTCCTGTGATGATGAAGCACGAAGCAGGACTAACCCAGCAAACAGAATGTGTGGGCCCTGGGGGAAACTGAAATGCAGAAAGATCCCTGCAGAGAAAGGTCCCTGGGATTTGGTAGCATCATGGTTGAGACTCAATGAAGCCAAACTTCTTACAATGAGTTAGTAGAACTGAGTTATTCTTTGAGTGCTGGGTGTTTTGTTTTGTTTCATTTAATAACTTCACACACACACACACACACACACACACACACACACTTTGGTACCAGGGACTGAACCCTTGAACCTAGGAGTGCTTAGCCACTGAGCCACATCCCCAGCTCTTTTTTTTTTTTCTTTTTTTGTTGTTATTTTTTATCTCAAGACAGTTTCGCTAAGTTGCTTAGGGTCTCACCAAGTTTCTGAGGTCATTTAAAGGCTTCTTTTCTTTCTTCCTTTCTTTTTTAATTTTATGGAGGAGTTGTGTTGTTGTACACATTTAAAGACTTCTTAACCAGGCATCTGTGCAGGACTTTGAAAGCTCAATTTGAAATACAGGGAAGGGAAGCAAGTGACAGAGAGTGATAAAACAAGGCAGGTGCCAGTCTCAAGTGAACATGTGCAGAACATTTTAAAAGCATAGAAGAGCTGGCAGGAGCCCCAGCATCCAGCCACAGTGGGTCACTCCACTCTCCACAGCCTCCCTACAAACCACATGTCAGCTAGTAAACAGAAAGATCAACTGCTCCGTGCACCCTGAGATGGAATTACAAGTGGGCGATCTAATAGCAAGATTCATGTGGAAAGAAAATCAGCTTTCCCTACAAGTTCATTGTCAAACATTTCCTGATCCTGTTTTGCTTTGCTTTATAATACAATATTCAGAGGACCTGAAAGTGCTACTCCGGGAGATTGGAAAGAGTTTTCATCCTCAGTGCTAATGATGACAAAGGACATCAAAATGAGCAAGCTTGAAAGCAGGAACTTGCACAAGATATTTTGCACACTCATGTGCTTGGCAGCATTACTCACAACATCCAAAAGATGGAAAGCACCCAAGCTGCAGACAGATGAATAAAGAATGTGGGCTATATGTGTAAGGTGGATCTGATTCAGCCCTTTGGAGAAAGGAAATTCTGATACGTGCCATGGCGTGGATGAATCGTGAGGGAAATATGCTGAGTGAAATAAGCCAGACACAAAAGACAGCTACCATGTGGTGCTCCGGACATGGCAACATAGTGTAGTCAAATTCAAGAGACAAAAAGTCAAATGGCGGTGGCCAGAGGCTGGGGGAGAGCGAATGGAAAATCAGTGTTTAATGGGTTCAGTTTCAGTTTGAGATGAGAAAGTTCTGGAGATGGAGGGTAGTGATGGTAGAACATGTATCACCTAGCACCACTGAACTGTGCAGTTTAAATTAGGATGATAAATTTCAAGATGCATATATTTTATATAAAACAACAAGCATATAGAAGAATCAAGAGACTGGGGTGTGGGCGATGTGGGAGTAATTCTGGTTTAAGAACAAATGCACATCATATTGTTGCTTTATATGCATTTGTGATTGTACAATACCTCAACTCCTTAATAAAATTTTTTTTTTAAATTAGGGTTGGATCCACAATACGATCCAGCTGTCTCTCTTCTGGGTATTTTCCCAGAAGAGTTAGAATCAGCACATTACAGTGACACAGCAAAATCTATGTTCATAGCAGCTCAATTTACAATAGCTAAATTATGGAACCAACCCAGATGCCCCTCACAGGATGAATGGATGAATGGATCAAAAAAGCTGTGATTATATATATATATATATATATATATATATATATATATCCATATATACATACACACACAATGAAATTCTACTCAGCAATTAGAAAAAACATGATATAGTGGCCTTTGAAGGTAACTGGATGGCAATAGAAGAAATCATGCTAAGTGAAGTTAGCCAAACCCAGAGATTCAAGGGTTGAATGTTTTCTCTCATTTGTGGAGGCTGGAGCAAAATCCAGATTTGGGGGAAAGGTAGTCAAACTCACACTGTAGACCCAGCAAAGGTATAGCAACACATAGTCTAGGGGAACCATAGATATGTGGTGGGGGGAATAGGTGGAGGAGAGGGGAGGGGGAGCGAATAGGGAGCGGTCTAGGTAGACAACAATGTACATTCTCTTTACCCCCCTGAGAATCCAAAAAATATTTACATAATCATTTAATTCTGGAAAATTCACAATCTAAACATTTATATCATTTGTAGGAGTAACATATAGAAGAATAATTACAGTTTAGAAACAAATGCATATCATATTGTTACTTTACATGCATTTATGATTTACAATAACTCAACTCTTTAATAAAAAATTTATAAAAAACAATAAGCAATCAAGTTCACAGTGTGCACAAATTCACCATCCCAACTTAAGCATTGATTCCTTGTAAAGTACCAGCAGGCAAGCAAAGCCACGAATGAGAATTAAGGGTTGACCCTCTGGTTCAGGCCTTGGAGGTGCTGCTCAGTGGTTAAGAACTTGCCCAGCATGCGAGAGGCCCCAAGTTCCATCCTCAGCACCACAAAATAATCTGATTCATATTTGGCTCATGTGCCATCGAATATCTCAATGAAAATGAAAGAAAGAAAGAATACTCAGTTCTTTAAATATTTCCCTCCCAAAGTTTGGAGTCCTGAAGACAGAATATATACTCTAAAAATCTGATTTGCTTCTGTACTAATTTAATTCCCAGACTCATCATTTTAGCCTATGGCCAAAAGCATACTTGCAAATAATCAATTCAAGCAGTGAGCACATTCTATATTAGCTATAACCTTGACCCTACTTACCTTGCAGAAGACACAGGGCCGTGGGTCCCTTCAAGCCCTCCCATTCTAGGACATCAGGCCGGATGCAGACAGGCTTTCTTCAGCCCAGAGAGAAAGTCTCAAGAGCCTAAGAAGGAAAGTGTTATAGCCGTAACTGGATAAGTCCAATTAAAGACCAGTCCAGTTCTCCTTAAGTGGCAGATCCAAAAAAAAAGTATATGGCAATGTGTGGTAATCTTGAGCAAGGGCAATTTTTTAAAACTTGTAGTTTCAAACTTCAACTTGGGGAAATGCATTCATCCTTCTGCATCCGTGTCATTGCTTCTAGGACTCCGGATACCAAAATCTAAGCATGCTCAAATCCCTTATAGAAGTTGTCATCGCATTGCATAGAACCTCTGCACAGCCTCCTGTATACTTCAAATCACCTCTAGATGATTTATAAAACCTAGTACAATGTCAGTGCTGTCGATAGCTGTAATATTGGATTATTTAGAAAAAGACAAAGGAATTCTGTACATGTTCGGTACAGACACAACTGGTTTTTGAACTTTTTTTTCTTTTTTGGTTTTTGGTTTTTGGAAAAGGGACAAAGAGAGAGAGAGAGGGAAAGAGAGAGAGAGAAGCAATTTTTATTTCGTTTTTCACGTGTCATGTGGCTTTCATTGCTAGGACACTTCATTGTGTACTGGGGTTTGAGCTGGGGTGCTGGGGTTTGAGCTCATGTACTCGCACATGCCAGGCAAGTGCCGTAACCGCCTAGCCACCATTCCAGCCCAAGTTTTTGAACATTTGTGATCCACAAATAGTTAAGTCCACAGTTGTGGAACTTAAAGGTACAGAAGGCCAACTGATTGGAATTTCATAGGCTGAGTGCTCAATAGGTGGGAGCTGGGGAAGGGAGGCTGCGCTGTCCCTCTCCTGACTCCTTCACAGAATGGAAAGGCAGGTTGTAATTGATGCCAACATGTGCATATTTTTAATCATCCCCAATAATTATAATACTGTGCCTTGCATCCATTGGAGAACCATCCTCACTGTAACTTGGGAAGATTTAATGAGAAAGGTGTTAAATGCATCTGGCAGAGTCCCCTAATGAGTAGTCAATATTATTATTACCTCCCTTCAAGCTGCTAAACAAAATGCTTTTGTGTGAAGCCACTTCTGGTTAGAGCCTAATTCTTTTTGCAGCCAGGTGTGGTGGTGCATGCCTATCACCCCGGAGGATTGGGAGGCTGAAGCAGCACCATTGCAAGTTCAAAGCCAGCCCCAGCAACTTAGTGAGGCCCTAAGCAACTTAGCAAGACCTTGTCTCAAAATAAAAAATAAAAAAGGTGTGGGGATGTGGCTCAGTGGTTAAACACCTCTGGGTTCAATCCTCTGTACCAAATTATAATAACAATTCTTTTTTCATCCCTTCAAATTTGTCCCTTCAAAATCCCTTCCACATGCAATACACACAGAACCTGGATGGAGCTCAGCCTTCATCCCGCATGTACTCACTCACAGGTGATTTGGGGAAGAAGCGCTGGGAATCGAACTCAGGGCCTGCACATGCTAAGCATAGCTCTACCGCTGGGCCACACCCCCAGCCTCCACAGGTGATACTTCATCATCCTCCAAGTGCAAGTGAGTGGGCGCTGGCCACCTGCGGCTGACTGAAGCAGTGGGAACCAGGCAAGGAGTAAACTTCGTTCTTAGGGAAGCCTGCAGCTGTGGGCCAGCCCCTCCTCCAGCGATCGAGAGACCCCTTCTCTGCTCTCAGCTGCACGGGCCACCTGTCTTGAGGCATCCTCCATGTGCAAAGAGCTCGTCCATGTGCTCTTTTCTATCCTTAACTCATACTGGCCTTACACCCGTGGGTGGCTTGGAAGTAACCCTAACCAGAAGTAACATGGTCAGAGCTTCAGGAGTCGTTCTTACCTCTGAATCCAGAGCTGAGCTCAGGAGGGTAGAGGCCTGAAAAACCTAGGCAGGCAACTTAGGGTCATGCTCACAAGCATAAACATGCATGTTAGCAAGATGTGGATTTAAATATTAGCTGTGTCACTTAACAGTCAGGTGTCTTAGTAAAGGAATGTAACCTCTCTCTGGATCTGGGTTTCCTCGTCTATAAAATAGAAAAGGGCGGGGGGGGGGGGATCCTCACAGGGTTTTGTAAAAATTAGCTGGAGCAAAGTTCATAGCACAAGACTTAGCATCTAGTAATTGCTCACTAAATAATAACAAATAATATTAGAAGAGTAAGATTTTCTGCTCACAGCATGAATACTACCATTCAGTGGGCATTTGTTGTCTCTAATAGGTACTGTGCTAAAAGTTTTATATATAAATAATCTCCAGTCTCTAGGAAATTTTTTGAGGTGTGCTCTTCTTTTTGTTAATGAGAAGACAAAGGCTTAGAGAGGTCAAGTAGCCTACCTAAGACCACAGATGGAGTAGTGAGCAGAGCTGGGATTTGAAGCTGGTCTGTAATACCTGAAACCACTGTCCTGTGCCACCTGAGGCAAGGTATTTAATCCTCATGGTCACATGAGTATACAATGATAATGCCCACTTGACCTTCATCAAGTGCAAGGGTCAAAATGATCTGACAGACAAGGAAGGCTGGTCTCTGGCAAGAGAGGTCCAAATACAAGGTGAAGTCATTTCTAAAATAGCTGGACTCTCCTTAAATAACCCAGAGTCCGGCAGGGAAAACAGACAAGTACATACATCACTATAACCCATTATCATACCCCAGAAAAGGATCCAAAGCTTGAGTGATACCAAGCAAAACCAAAGGACACAGTGCTGTACACCTGGAATCCCAGTTACTCTGGAAGCTGCAGCCAGAGGATTGCAAGTTCAAGGGCAGCCTCAGCAACTTACTGAGGCCCCATCTCAAAAGCAAATAAAAAGGGCTCAGAGGCAGAGCACCCTTGAGTTCAAGCCCCAGAACTTAACACAATTGTTTTTGGCTTAATTTAGCCTAGCAAGGCTAAATGTCACTTACTGACATAGAGTTTCCCCTTTGTGTTTGTTTTCAATTGTATTTTTACAACTTAACCTACAGTATGTAAAACTGATGAATACAAATTGTAATACATTTAAGGTATACAATGTGATTCTTCATTGACATACATCAGCCCTCCTTATTCAAGGGCTCTGCATTCACAGATTCCTGCCCTCTCCTCTCAGCAGAACTGGTCTCCCTCCTTCAACCTCTTCTGGAACATCCCCAGGGACCCACCAGTCATTCCTTGCTTCTTACATGAAATTGCAGTCACCACCCTGTGGCTTCTGACTATGTAACCTAGTTAAACCGCAGGTATAAATCTCCTTAGGAATGGTTTTGGGAGTATGGTCACAAACTAGGTGCTTTTACTAGCACTCAGGAATTTACAAGTAGGAATGGAATTCTCTTCACTTGAAAACAGGTCCCAACAGCATGTGTTACATATAAACACCCCTTTTCCAGGCAGACCTGTGCACTGCTGTCTTGCGCCTCATTGGTCCATCTGCACTCGTCAGCCAGTCTCTGTCCACAGCCGTCCCAACTCCCCCAGCAGAATCCCACAGACCTTTGTCTATGAGCCCAGTTTTAGTGTCCAGGATCAGGGCGGGACCAACCTCAGGCAGGAAGGGTTTATGGACCCACCGCCCTACCCTCTGACCCTGGGCACCACCTCCCCTCAGCCTCCTCCCACTGTTTTTCCATCCCCCCTGCCTCTACCCTATACTTCAGTCCTAGAAAAGAAAAATCACAAATCACTCTCAATCCTCTTCTCTGGAAATTTCTAGAAATCTACTGAGCACCCTAGTCCTTAGGACTCCCCCTGGAGCAGGGGCTCTGCCTTGCGTTTACAACAATATTTGCTTTCTTTCTTTTTTATTCTGTCTTTTTTTCTTTTTCTTTCTTTTTTATTATTATTTTTTTTTTTTGTACTTTGGAATTGAATCCAGAAATGCTTTACCACTGAGCTACATCCCCAGCCCTTTCTTATTTTTGAATTTGAGATAAGGTCTCTCTAAAGTTGCTGAGGGCCTCGCTAACTTGCTGAGGCTGGCTTTGAACTTGCGATCCTCCCGCCTAAGCCTCCCAAGCCCATGGGATTACAGGAGTGCACTGCCACCCAGTATTTGCTTTCATAATGCCTCTGAGGACCTCCCATGCCCACAGCCTCCTGAACAAACCCACAGGCAGCTCCAGACACCAGCTCTGCCCTGTATCACCTTGCCACCTTGGCCTTGACTGGCCAATACATCACCCAAAAGTAGCCTCCTACAGACCAAGAGGTGGAGTGAGACCCCACCCGCTGCCCATCTTCACAAGAAGTCTCTATTCTTTAAAACTTTAAATACAATGCACAGAGAGAATCAGCAGATGGTACACAGGGAGGCAGCAGGGTGGCACACAGGAAGTAGAAAGGATATAAGTAACAGCAGTAAGCTGAAGCCCCGGGGTGGCAGGAGACTTGGGAAAGGCAGGCGAAGAGGAAGCAGGCAGGGGGGCAGACCTACCTTAACAGAGGGAAGCCAGCAGCTGCAGGCCCACCTCACTGTCAGGGAGAGTGACGCTAAGCACAGACGATGGGTCCTTCCTCCCCTCGCATGTGGCAGCCTGCTTTGGCCTCACCACCTAAACCAGTGAGGCTCCTCTCCAGCGCCCAGGGCCCATCCTGAGCCGCAGTTCAGCCACCCCACTCTGCTGCGTCGACTGGGGTCACCTGGAGCATGGCAGCGAGGGCCCTTACTAACTCCCAGGACCAGCGGGCCTCCAAACCCAACCCCTGGGCTCTGCAGCTGCCCCAGCTTCTGCAGGCTCCTTGCCCAATGTCTCATATCCTCGTCCTGCGTGCCCACGTCTCATTTCAGTCCGTGTGCTCGTGCGGATGCTGAGATCCAATGAAACAGGCATGCCGGTGGGAGCTGTACCGTTCCCGTGATGAACTGCCACCCACGTGGACCTCACATGCAGTGCATGCCCCTTTCACCCTCAGCCCTCACCTCTGCAATCTCAGGGCGCCTGGCCTGCACCTCATGCCCACAAGGTCAGCTGGCCCTGTCCTGTTGCGTGCCAGCCCTTCTCTCTCACAGCACCCTGCCCCATCAAGTCAAGCTCTCCAGCCTTGTTTTATGCTGCAGCTCTCTTTTTCTTCATCTCTGCAAAAGTGGGACTTTGTCCCAGAAAGTCTGGTTTCCTTGAGGGGTCATTGCCATGACACACCCCAGATTCCAGTGGTGAGCAAGGGGGATGGGTTAAAACTTTGCCAGCATGTGCCACCTTGGGTCTGTCAAACTGTCACCTTCCCTTCTGTTAGACTTTCATACCCTGGACTTCGTCAAACACTAAAAGGCCGTTTATCAACCCACTCTGGCTCCCAGTGACCTCATTTTGCTTCAAGAAGTCTGTGGCCAGGTACTAAACCCCTGATTCTCAAAGTGAGGTCCCTGGACCAGCGGTAGCATGAGCAAGACCTGGAAACTTGTTAGAGATGCAAATTTCCATGCCCCACCCAGACCTCCTGAATCAGAGTTTCTGGAGGAGGGTCCTAATTCTCTGGGTTTAGCAAGCCCCTTGGGTGGTTCTGATGATGCTCAGGTTTGAGAACCACTGTCCTGTAGTATAAACGTCTTCATCTTGCTGCATGAAGTCCATTGCCTCCTGGGCTTCTGCTGGAGGGGTGGCAACAGTCCAACCGCTGAAAGCCGGCCACAGGTGGCTCTGACCATTGCTCTTTCACCTGTTCCTTATCTGATTCCCCATAAAGGCATCTCCAGGTGCCCTCTGTCTCCCTAAGCACCCGTCCTCCTCACCCTGCCTTTCAAAGATAGCAAAGTCTCTTCAGGTCTCAAGAAGTCAGCAGGAATGCAAAGGGACAGGATCTGTTCTTAGATCTGAGCCCCAGGCTCCATCTCTTACTGGTGTGAGCAGAGGAAAGCTGGTTAGATAGGCAGCAGGTGTCAAGTATCCGACCCAACGCTCAAGCCATCAAGAACATCACCTCCCAGGACAGTTTTCTTATTCATATATGGACAAAGCTCTCCACCTGAGTGTCGTCACGCCACTTGATCTCCTTCTCCTTCCAATTATCATCCTACCTTGACTTCTCTGACAATCCCATGAACAAGAGGTCCCTGCCTGCAGCCTCCATGTCCTCAACAGCAGGACATCTATTCTCTTGACGATAAAACACCCCTCCCAAGCAGGTGTGCCACCCCCTTGGACCAGCTACACTCAATGCAGAACTCAGGTAAATGGTGATTCGTTCCAAAGAGTTCATTACTGTTGGATAAACAAAGGAGGAGTCTTCAAGGAACTCTCTTCAGTATCCAAGAAACAATAGATCAAAGGAGAGCCCAAATAAGTCAAAGAAAGAGTTGATTCTGTCCCAGCTGGGGAACACCTGCCCAAGGACCGAGGACCATGGACCTGAAGGGATCTTTTTCTTTCAGTGGCCCATGAGCTGGAAGGAAATTCTGCCTGGACCTGCAGCAAAAGGCAGACAGGACTAGAAGAGCACACCTACGTCTTAACAAAACACAGAGGAGCACCCAGCGGGCTGGGT
Organism: Aplodontia rufa; assembly: GCA_004027875.1. NCBI lineage: Eukaryota > Metazoa > Chordata > Mammalia > Rodentia > Aplodontiidae > Aplodontia > Aplodontia rufa. The sequence goes on from PVKS010001629.1 coordinate 110,068, forward strand.
GCAGAACAAAGGAATGAGGAAGTCAGGGCGCTGAGTCCTTGCTGGACCTGGAGGAAGCTATGTGGACAGTGGCCACTCTGTGCTGTGCCGTGTCACACACTCACACCTATAGCCTGCAGGTGTTCTTGAATTCTAGAAACCAGACTTGCAAATAAGCCATTGCCCACGAGTTACCCTCCAATCATTCATTCATCAAACATTTTATCAGTGCCTACCCCATGCAAGGACTTAAAGACATACACAGCCATGACTCAGCCCCTGACCTTGGGCAGCCCAAAGTCTAGAGAGAAAGAAAGCAGAACAGACTACGAAGAACTGCTTGGGATTTAAAATGAAAACAAAGTAAAAAAAAGAGTAGGGAACCATCATTATGGGACACAGGGATCCACCTGTTGGACAGAAAAGACAGCAAAGTATTTGTCTTCAGACCCCAAAAGTTCCATGTGATAAAAGTGGGAACTCAGCCCCGAGTGGTGGCACACACCTGTAATCCCAGTGACCAGTGATGGGGAGGCTGGGGCAGGAAGTTTGCAAGTTCAAAGCAGCCTCAGCAACTTAGCGAGGCCCTATCTCGAAATAAAACGTTAATAGGACCGGGGATGTGGCTTAGTGGTTATGTGCCACTGGGTTCAATCTCTAGTACCAAAGAAAGAAAGAAAGAAAGAAAGAAAGGAAGGAAATAAAAAACTCACAGGGACTTCCCCCTTCTGAAATATGATTGATCCTTTCACCCTTTTCCCCATCCCCCTTATAATTAATTTTACTGATATTATGAAATCAAAGACCACTAGAAATAATCTTGAGGCAGGGGAAAGTAGATGGTAGTGCAGATAAAAAAAAAAAAAAAAGACTGGCCCAATTTAGTAACTGTTGAAGCCGTGATGGGTACGTGAAGGTTTGTTACGCCATTTGTTCTACCACACCATGTGTGTGCGCACGCACGCGAGCGTGCGCGTGCATGTGCAGGTTCCCATACAAAAGAATTCTATAGTGTCACCTCAAACTCCTCCAGGTTGCTCCCTCCCAGTTACCAATTTGACTGGAATCCACCCCACACCTCACCTGGAATCTCTCTGTCATTCTTGGACCCTCCAATGATCACTGAATGGAATGCTGGTCATCTCTAGTGCCTAAGGACAAAAGCAGACCTTCCCACTCCCACTGATACCCCGGAGCTTGAGGGCATCCAACATACCCAAGTATGATGCTAGATAACCTATGAGCTACTTGTTTCTAAGGGCTAGAGATCCAAGAAAAGCTCACACACATGTCCCCCAAAACAAGTATATGGATGTGTATAACAACTTTATTCCAATTTGCCAAAAATGGAAACCCCCAAATGTTCATCCACAGTCAGCAAAGTGGTAAATAAGTTATGGTGTCATTATAACATGGAATACCAAACTTCAGATACATGCTGCATCATAAATGAATTTCATAGACATAATTTTTGAGAGACAGAAATCAGATATAGAACAGTGCATTCTACTCATATGAAGCCAAAATTGGTTTGTTGAGGTGTAGGGATGGCAACTAACCAGAAAGAGGCACAGGTGTTCCAGAAAATTCTAAAATGTTTTTATAGCTTTTGCTACATGGATGCACACATCTTAACTTTCATCAACAATACACTTAAGATTTATGTACTTTAAGGGGCTGGAGCAGTGGCTCGGTGGTTACAGTGCTTGCTTGGCATGCACGAGTATGTGAGTTCAAATCCCAGCATCATCGCATACACAACGAAGTAGCCGAGGAATGAAAGCCACATGAAAATCTAAATAAAAACTGCTTCTCTCTCTCTCTCTCTCTCTCTCTCTCTGTCCTCTCTTTAAAAAAAAAATCTATGTACTTTAAGCTACACCTCACTTTTGTCTTCTCTTTTTTTTCTTTTCTTTCTTTTTTGAGAGAGAGAGCTAATTTTTTTTTTTTTTTTGCTTTTTTTGTCTTTTGTTTTTCCTCCACTTGGTTGCGTCTGTGGTGCTGGGGAATCAAACCCAGGTCCTTGTGCATGCCAGGCAAGCACTCTACTACTGAGCTACCTCTCTAGTCCCACTTTTGTCTTTTCAGTTGAGAACAAAATTTCTAACAGTCTTACGTGTTGTGTAATCATAGCATATACAGTTCCAATAAGTGGAGGTGTTTTCCAAATCGAAATGGATCAAAAGATTAGGAATTAAACCAGAAACTATATAATTATTAGAAGAAAAAATAGGATCACCACATCAGTGTAGCCACCTTCTTCCTTAACAAGACTCCCATAGTGAAAGAATTAAAGCCAAGAATCAATGAGTGGGACACCATTAAACTGAAAAGCTCCTGCACAGCTAAAGAATTAGGAGTGTCAAGAGAGAACGTACAGAATGGGAGAAAATCATCGGCTGCCACACCACGGACACGGGACTAATATCCAGAATATACAAAGAATTCAAAAAACTTAATACCAAAAACAAGCAATGCAATCAATAAATGGGCTAGGGAAATAAGCAGAAACTTCTCAACAGAGGAAGTTCAAAAAGCCAATAAATATATGAAAAAATGTTAAACATCACTAGCAATCAGAGAAATGCAAATCAAAACTGCACTGAGATTCCACCTCACTCCAGTCAATGGCAAAAATGAAGAATATGAACAATAACAGATGCTAGAGGAGTTATGGGAAGAAAGGAACACTATCACACCATTGGCGGAACTGCAAACTTGTATAGACACTCTGGAAAGCAGTGTGGAGACTCCTCAAAAAGCTAGGGATGGATCCACCATAAGACCCAGCTATCCCACTGCTGGGTATTTTACCACATCAATGTTTATAGCAGCTTAATTTATAGTAGCAAACTATGGAATCAACCAAGGTGCCCCTCACTGGATGAATGGATCCAAAAACTGCCATGTATATACACACAATGGCGTTCTATTCTGCTATTGGAAAGAATGAGATCATGGCTTTTGCAGCTAAAATCATGATGAGTGAAATATCCCCAAAGCAGAGACTTAAGGGCTGAATGTTTCTCTCATATGTGAAAGCTAGACTAAAACCTAAGACAGGATGGAAGTTAGCTATGTTTAATCAATAAACTCACCAAAGGTGAAATTTCACATAAGCTAAGGGAACCATAACTATGAAGGTGGGGGGAGAAGTGAGGGAGGGAGGAAAAGAAGGGTTGTCAATACAACTGGGAACACCCGACTCCCATGAGAACCCTAACTGTACTCAGGCAGAGAAATTCAGAAATTTCAATAACTAATATACATATATATGCTCATTTCTATCTATAGCATGGGGGTATTACAGTGGAGACATGCGATCAGGGCATGGATGAAGCGGGGGAAATCCTGGACTAGGATTGGGCTTGACTCACTTTGTCAATATCTATGTATGCACATGTGGAACAACGATTCCCTCCAATACGTAAGACTATTTTGAACGAATTAAGGGAAAAAAAAAAGAGAAAGCACTTTTTTTTCATTTTTTTATTTTATTCCTTTTTCTTTATTTTTTTTCTTTTTAGTTTTTTCTTTTTTCTTTCTATTTGTTTGTTTGTTTGTTTATTTATTTATTTATTTATTTATATCAGGGATTGAACCCAGGGGCATTTAACCACTGAGCCACATCCCCAGCCCTTTTTCTTTTATTTTTTAATTTTGAGACAGGGTCACACTAAGTTGCTTAGGGCCTCGCTAAATTGCTGAAGCTGACTTTGAACTTGGGATCCTCCTATATCTCAGCCTCAGTCACTGGGATTACAGGTGTGCAGCACCACACCCGGCTCCCACGTGAGAGTTTTAGGAGTTAAAAAGAAAAAAGGTGCTATTAAAAAATGTCCGGATAACTGGGGTAAGCTGGGATTCACGTCACCTTGGCTGGAAGTTGATTTCTGTGATCTCTTTCTTGCCTGGGCCAATGTTTCTCAACTAGTCTGCAGTCTAATCAGTTCTGGAACTTTTTAAGAATTCCCTGCCTAGGAATTTTGCTTTACTTGGGAATTATGATTTTCTTGATCAAGAGTAGGGCCTGGGGGCTGGAGCAGTGGCTTGGTGGTTACAGTGCTTGCCTGGCATTCGCTAGTACACAGGTTCAAACCCCAGTACCCACATACACAACTAAGTGTCAGAGCAACAAAAGCCATGTGAAAAACTCAATAAAAATTGATTCTCTCTGCCTCTCTCCCTCTCTCTCTCACTGTCCTTCTCTCTTAAAAAAAAAAAAAAAAAAGAGTAGGGCCTGGTTGTTACATTTTGCTTTTTTAACTTTCCAGATGGTTCCAAGGTGCAAACAGAATAGACAACATTGCCCCAGGAACTTCACAGTGATCCACCGAGAAACCTCTGCCTGTCTCTACCCTGACTGCATGGAGAATATAAAGGGGGAGTTCATTTGTGTGTGAGTTTGTATTTATTTCAGGGGCAGGGGAAGTCTTTTACTTCCAAATCTTTTACTTGTTCATATCTGTCGAGTTTTTTAGCTCTGACATTTATGTCTGATTACAGAAATCATCTAGGGGCTGGGGATGCCACTCAGTGGTAAGGAATTTGCCTAGCCTGCACGAGGTCCTGGGTTCAATACCCAGCACCATTAAAAAAAAAAAAAAAAAAAAAAAAAACAATCTAACAGGACTTGATTCTTTACACAAAGTGAGCCAACCATCCTGATTGGATCTTCCTAGTTCTCATTCTCAAGGTGTCCCAGGAAACCCCTGAGCTCCCGGAAAAGAGATGACTAGGCGATCCCAACAGAACTCTAAAATAGTCCTGGGGGCCACATGATTTGGGGAACAGAGACCGTAGATCTGAAAACTCCGGAGAACTCAGAGAAACTTCTAGTGCCTGTATTGCAGGCACATACTTCCATAATAACTCCTCTACTTTTCCAAATTCCTGTCCTCTGTGTGCAGGGAGCTCTGCCCCAGGCTGCCCTGGTCAGTCCCGCCAACAGACCCAGGAACATTCCTGATCTTGCCCATCTTACCTCCCTTGCTTGTAAGACTGCATGAGAAAAAGACAACTCATCCACCTTTAACTCCAGACTGCTGCACATGAGGTAACATCACTCTGCCTTTAACAAGCCCAACTTCGTCTTCCGGCACTGGAGAAGCTTTATATCACAGGGTGCAGCTCGGGACCTGGAAGGTCTCCCACTCGGTCTCTTACCTGCCTTGAAGACTGAGTCCTCACCTGACCATTCATAATCCTTTGCATCTCTGATCACACATCCCTATATGACATGCAGTATTTTTTTAAATAACATAAGATGGAGGTTTCTGAATTACATGGTTTCTACTGGTACTTTGTTATAGGTTTGAAAGGATTGGACAATAGAAGACATAGTTACCAGAAGCTTCATGTATTCTAAGTGTCTATTTAATGCAGGCCCCCTCTCTCTTTTTCCATAATAATCCCTTATTTTCATTAGTATATGATGCCCCTCTTCCAACAAAACGCGTTGTCACTCACCTGATACGCTTAAGAAACTACTCTGTTTTCTGTCTGGTATCAGTTCACAAGAGCCATTTCTGTGGTGCACGTCTGTAATCCCAGCAGCTCAGGAGGCTGAGGCAGGAGGACCACAAGTTCAAAGCCAGCCTCAGCAACTTAGCAAGGCCCTAAGCAACTTAGTGAGATCTTGTCTCAAAATAAAAAATAAAAAAGCTGGGGATGTGGCTCAATGGTTAAGCACCCCTGGCTTCAGATCCCCAGTACAAAAAAAAAAAATGAAAAGAAAGAAAATGTATTCTCTCCTCCTTACAGACAGATTTGGTTTTACTTGCTGCTATATTGAAGAAGATTTAGTGGAAAACATAGTACCCAGAAAAGAATAACCAAAGATATTCTTCATAAACATTATTACATAAACTGCTACAGGTATGAGAGATCTTTCACCTCTCAAAACCGTGGTTTGGGGGCTGGAGTGGTGGCTCAGTGATTACGGTGCTTGCCCGGCATGCGCAAGTACGCAGGTTCAAACCCCAGCACCACATACACAACTAAGTGTCAGAGCAACAAAAGCCATGTGAAAAACTCAATAAAAGTTGATTCTCTCTGTCTTGCTCTCTCTCTCTCTCTCTCACTGTCCTTCTCTCTTTAAAAAAAAAAAACCCCTTGGTTTGCTGCTCTGTACAATAAAGCAAGCATTGGGACCAAAGTATCTCCATGATCTTCCTCGTGCTCCAAAATACTGCCGTCTTTCCGGGTTTCTGCATTCTCCATCATTCATTGGTTATTTCCAATGCATCGTTAATAGGAATCAAGCATGTACTAAAAACAAAATGAGGTAATGAAAGATTACAAGGCAGGATGTACTAAGATTAAATAAGACAATTTTTTTTTTTGTACCTGGGGTCGAACCCAGGAGCTCTTAACCACTGAGCCACATCCCCAGCCCTTTTAATTTTTTTTATTTTGAGACAGGGTCTCACTAAGTTGCTGAGTCTGGCTTTGAACTCCTGCCTCCGCCCCCCAAGTCACTGGGATTACAGGCGTGTGCCACTGTGCCCGGGCAAAACAATTTTTAAAATACGAAGAATAAATATATGCATTTCAGGGAAGAAACATGGTTGGACAAGAAGCATGTGAAAAGATGTTCAGCCTTATTAGTAAACTGAAAAAATTAAACTATGACACCATTTGTCCTCCATTAAACTGGTAAAAAAAAATTAAAAGATCGATAATATTAATTGTAGGCCATTATGTGGGAAAAGGAGAGTATAATTCAACAACCCTTTGGGAAGTTTCATATCTACCAAAATGTAAAAGTTTAGTACCCTTGGTCCTGAATCTGTGAACCTGTAACAGAATATTTACATATATTGCACCATGTATTTTTTCTTTTGTTTTAAGAGAGAGGGACAGTGAAAGAAAGAGAGAGAGAGGGAATCCTTTGTTTAGTTTTTCATTTGGCCTTCATTGCTCTGACACTTCATTGTGTATGTGGTGCTGGGGTTTGAACTCGCATCCTCGCACATGCCAGGCAAGTGCCATAACTGCTGAGCCACCGCTCCAGTTCCTTTTCTTTTTCTTTTTTTAAGAAAAGAAAGAATGAGAGAGAGAAAGAGAGAATCAATTTTATTTATTTAATCATATGGTTTTTGTTTTCAGACACTTAGTTGTGTATGTGGTGCTAGGGTTTGAACTCAGGTCCTCTCGCACACCAGGCAAGCGCTTTACCACTGGGCCACGGCTCCAGCCCTGATATGCACGATCTTTAAAAAAGGAAAAAGATTGGACACAAATTAACAATCATTCTACATGAAAGTTAGCTTGAATATTTCACCCAGATGTTGGTTAAAGGCAGTTAGCTTCCTTTTTAGAATCTTCACATTGAATTTCAGGATTTAAAAAAAAAGAAGTCAAGGTTAGCTTTTCTGTCAGTCATGAAACGTAATTTGCACTTGGCATCAGCGGCTTAGAGTTGGTAGTTTCCCTGTCTTGCATCAGGCACAGATGACGTTTTAAGGTGGAAGTTCATTTCTCTACCTTCCCTGCCAGTCTTCAAAACAGGAGAAAATCCAGGCATGGCAGCCCACACTCTTAGCCCTACCGACTTGCGGAGGCTGAGGCAGGAGCATGGCAAGTTCAAGGCCAGCCTCAGCAACTTAGCGAGACCCTGCCTCACAATAAAAAATAAAAAGGGCTGGGGATGTGGTTCAATGGTACAGCACCCTTGGGTTCAATCCCTGGTTCCCTGTCTCCCCCCTAAAAAAGAAAAACACCAGGAAAGAGAAATCAGAATTAAATCAGGCATAAAAGGAAAACCTCTGTGAAAAAACGGTCTATCTGGCTGAGAATTTCTTTCCCATCTGCAAGGTAAATATTGTGTTAATGAGTTGGAGAAACAGAACATCCCAAACAGTTAGAAAAGTCCAAGGTCTTCCCCGCAGGTGATTTTAGTCTGACCCTTAGTATTCATAGGGTCAAAAAAGCCACTGGGGAAGAAGGAGAAATTCAGGTCAGCTATAGCACCAGGAAACAAGTCTTCCAAATGGAGGAAATGATTCCATCTTTGAGTTCAAATGAGACCTGAGCTCTTCAAAAGAGGCTTTGCCTGCCTTAGAAAATAGTGCAGGCGGGGCTGCAGCAGTCTCTTGGCAGTTACGGTGCTTGCCTGGCATGCACAAGTACGCGGGTTCAAACCCCAGCACCACGTACACAACTAAGTGCTGCAGGAACAAAGTCACGTGAAAAATTAAATAAAAATTGCTTCTCCCCTCTCTCTCTCACTGTCCCTCGTTCTTAAAAAAAAGGAAAATGGTTCATGGGGGTTTCTCAATCCTTACCAGAAAACACCCTTCAGAATGGAAGGTGAGGGACTCAAAGAGTTCTTGAGGCAGGAGACATTTCTCACACAGAGCATAAACTTCAGCTGCAAATCCATAGCCCTCCCCACTACATTAAAAATTAACTATAAAAAGAAAAGGTTGGATTGGGCCCATTCTCTTTCCAATTTGGGGTTTCTTTTTGTTGTTGTTGTTGTTTCTTTTCCTACCAGGAATTGAACTCAGGGACTCTTAACCACTGAGCCACATCCCCAGCCCTTTTTATTTTTTAATTTCAAGACAGGGTCTCTCTATGCTGAGGGCCTCGCTGAATTGCTTTGAACTTGGGATCCTCCTGCCTCAGCCTCCCAACCCTCCAGGTTTATAGGTGTGAGCCACTGCGTCCAGCTGGGACATTTTATTAACCTGAAGCTTCTGGACATACTCTTTATCTAAATAAAACAGAAAACAGTCTATCTAAAGGCAAATAGGAGGTGTTTTATGGAAATAAACTAGATATAGACATTAGGCTGAATATACACACAGAGAGACACAGAGAGCCAGTGTGGTCGATTATCACACCAAAAACTAAAAACCTTTAACATCCTGGATATTTGAACATTTTCTCAAGGAGCCGTTTTCTTCACAGGCACCACCTCATTTCTATTCCTGACATTCCTGGAATGTTCCTAGAGGCAGCAACTAGCCCCATTTTCTGACTCTAAAGAAGTAGGCTGCCAAAACCCTGACTAGCTTAAATTCTGGGATCTGAGTCAGGGCCTATATGCCAGGCCAGCAAACGGAAGACAAAACACAGGTCTCAGGGACTGGCATCGTCGACTCAAATTTATATCTAAGCCTTTCCATGACCATTTTATTTTTCTTTTCTTTTTTTTTTTTTTTTTTGTTTTTTTGTTTTTCTTTTCCAGGGCTGAGGACCGAACTCAGGGCCTTGTGCACGCTAGGCAAGTGCTCTGCCACTGAGCTAAATCCCCAACCCCCTCCATGACCATTTTAGACATATTTTTTTTCTCCAAACCATATTATAATAGAGCTGTCACTTTGATTCCAAGAATGTTCTTTGACGGGGAAGAATCTGACAAGCCTCTTCCTCTATCTGAACGAGTCTGTCCGGACTCCTAGCTCAACAGGTGGGAGGAAGTGAAAAATCTGGACACCTGAACCTGTCAACACAGCCAACTCAAAACAGAATGCAAACATCACCCCAGCACTCTGACCCAACATGCATGTTAGATTAATCCCCATTCTGGGCAGAAGTCAGAACCTTTGCACCCCGTGAAAACAGCAACCAACCAATGAAATCCCAAGACATTTTCTCAATGTTCCACAAACCGATTGCTCATCCAGCGCCACAAGGCCATTCGGGATCTAGGCCCAGTTCTCAGTCCCAGTTGTCCTGATCTGATATCAGGCAGGAAATGTTCCCTATTCTGTGCTCTCTCACCTCCCGGCCTTTATCTATGCATCTCTATCCAGAAAATTCTGCTTGGCTTACTTCATCCAGGAAACCCTCTGACCCCTCGAAAGTCCATATCACCCTGTTCCTCCCCGAGCATAGACCTCAGATGTCATTCTACCAGTAATGAATTACCTGTGAACTTGTCTGCATTCTCCAATTACTCCATAAAATCCTTGCAGGCAGGGCCTGGGTCTGCTTTGCCTCCGTATCTCTAACACCCGCTATTAGTTGTGAGTGATCGATTGAACGAATATTCGCAAGCCAACAAATGCTATCGCTTACTAGTATGGCAGGCTGGCTCTGCTGCTAGACACTGAGGCTAGGAAGATCAAGAAGTATGGCGAGACCTTCATATACATTTAATCTATTAATCCATGATAATGTTTATTTGTTTGTTTTAATGTAGACTTTCACAAAAGCACAGCTTCTCCTTGGGTAGATTTTGAGAGGGAGCTAGTGCCCTGGAATCAGTGACACCTAGTCAAAGTGTGTTCTCTGTGCTCTCGGTGACATTTCTGAAATGTTCAAACTCAGATATGAACTTTCCTTTCCCCCACCCCTTTGGTACTAGGGATTGAACCCAGGGGTGCTTAAACACTGAGCCACATCTACAGCTCTTTTATATTTTATTTTGAGACAGGATCTCACTACATTACTGGGGCTGGCTTTGAATTTGCGATCCTCCTACCTCAGCCTCCAGAGTCATAGGAATTATAGGCATGTATCACTCTGCTTGGTTCTGGCTCCCTTTCCTTTCCTTCACAGCTGTGCTTTCCATAAAAGAATTAAAAAAAAAAGAGCCTCCCTTTCTTCTGCCTCCAGTCAACTAAAAAGGACAGAATCTTCAGACCTGTCACCTGATCCTCCTGATCCATTTACTAAACTAAATGAGCCTCTACTCCCACTCCTCGACAGTGTCACACTAGTCTAGAGCTCCAAGTTGGTCCAGCCACCAGCAGCACTTGAACACACGTTAGAAATGCAAATCCTCCATCCCCACCCCAAACATACCGATCCAGAAATCCTGGGGATGAGCCTGACCACCTGTGTCTTATCAAACCCTCCAGGTGATTTCCATGCATGCTTAAATTTGAGGGCAGCTGTCCTGTTCCTTATCTTTGCAGCATTTATTGCAAGCTGAGTTGTCCTGCTTATTTGTCCTTGTGTAGTTCTTGTCCTCCCTCACTGGGGGATTCCAACTGCAGGAAAACTGAGACCTGTCACCATTGCTCAGGGTCTATCCCTTCTAGGTGCTCAGGAAATATTTGTCAAAGCAAAAAATAAAGCTTCCTGTATCTGCTTGTTTTCCCCCCACTATCCCCGGGAGCTGACTCTCAACAGTCCCTGAAGGAGTTAAACCGCCCTCGTGAGTCATTTGGCCCAGCTCTGGTTATCTGTCAGTGTTGATAATGCTCCAAGGACACTAGGTGAGACACAGCCCAGCACAGCTTTTTATCCTCTTTGCCTAAATCCTGGAGGCTGGATTCTGTGCTTACTCTTCCGAGTTTCAGGGCCTAAAGAGATTCCGTAATGGAGACACTTTGGAGTCCACAAATAGTCTAGGATCACGAAGGGTTCCCTGTGCTGGCAGATTAAATCCTCATAGTTCATCCCTTTCTGGAAGTTCTCTCTTCCTCCAGGCACAAAATCACCCTCCCCTTCTCACATCCAGGAAAGTGGAAACCAGTTGTCATTATGATGCATGAAATCCCATTTGTAGGTTACCAACAGCAAGGTTTGCAAAGTCCTTTCCTTCTTAGGTTGAAGGGGCAGGAAAAACAGATCTGGGGGAAGAGGCAAGAGAAACAGCCATTCCAAGAAGGAAGATAGGAGCTGCCCCTTCCTCCATTCTGCATTGCTCTGTCCCGTGTAATCCTCATCAAGTACCTAAAACATATAGACAGTTAATGTCTGTCTTCCTTAGAAGAGGAAACTGCATCTCTGAGAATAATTTGTCCAAGGTCATCCAGTAGACCTTGACCTCTAACCCAATTCCATCCCCAAAGCCGTCCTTCATGTGCTGGGCCAGGGGCAGTATTCACCCAAATACCTGAATGGCAGGGAAAGAGAAAACGAATTTTCAGGAGAGAGTAAACTGGGTGACAGGAAGGACTATGAGAACGTGCGCCTTCCAGCTTCACCCTGTCCACCTGCCCGGAGTTCACCACGCCTCTCTTCCTGGGTTTGCCCTTGGCCTGCCTGGGACAGTTAATATTAATCCTGGGACTGGTGAGCACCTTTGCCACGTCCCCAGCCTCTGTGGATGGTGGGATGCTGAGTCACTGCCTGTGTGGCGGCTCTGTGTTTCCACAACTCCCAGGTGGCAGCAGCCAGGGGCAGCGTCTCCTCCTAACACTGGCGCCCCTTCACTCCTAGAAGGAAGGGGAATGTGGCTGTTCTCATTCGCTCCATGGAAGAAGAAAGGATGAAGGGCATATTAGCAATGGAGGGAGAGGGAATTCCAAGCCCCTGAACAAATCAATGGGCTCTCTGCCTTTTACACATCCATTTTTATCCAATTGTGTTGACTAACAGCAAGGGCAGGGTGCTCTGCTACTAAGAGTTAGAAAGAGTAGACTGGCACCTACCTACAAGGAAGGTTTAAACTCTACCCTGAATGCCTGCAGACCCTCCATCAAGCCCCCGCAGGTTCCAGAGGCAGAGGCCCCAGGTTTCTCTCCTCTGCTACACCCCCACCCTTCTGTGCAAAGTCCAAATTCGCTTGTGCCCTGAGGCTCTCGCCCTCTGGAGTGAGCGTGTTCCAAGATCCCAGGTGAGGATGTGGAAGCTGGGCTTGGCACTTCTTTCTTCCCGCCCCCGTGCACCTCCCACCAAGGACGATAGAGACGAGAGATGTGCAACTGGGGCGCTGGAAACTGGTGATTGGAAACTTCACACATCCTCAAATAACAGGGGAGAGCACAGGACCTACGCAGGTTAAATTGCTTTATGCAAGTTGCCCTGCTGCTTCTCAGGATGCCTTTAAACCTAAAAAGACACAGCCATACTGAGATGGGGTTTGGTGTGTGGGCAGGGGGCAGCCATTCTCTGGGCTTTGATGCTGCTCCCAAGTGTGTTTGAAAACTCAGTAAGTTCAAAGAAAGCCACTCTCCACCCCTGAGCTAATGATGAAGGAAGGGCGGAGTGGTGGAACCGTGGCAGGGAACAGAAATGAGAGAGAGAGAGAGAGAGAGAGAGAGAGAGAGAGAGAGGAGAGGAGAGGCTCACCACAGAGAAGGGAGGGCCCAAGGCACCCGCCACTGTCAATCAAGCCTCAGCCCTGAGCTAAAGCCTTGACTCTGGGGAGCTGGAACTTCCATAGCTCCTGTCCCGCTGAAACATGCCTGCATGCTCCATGCTGAGGGCACTGGCTAATCACCCCTCTGATTCACACCTTTATTAAATTGGCAACTTGGGCAAGAAGGAAAATCATCCAGGGCAAAAACTCTGGGAAAGAAAGAAAGAGTATGCAAACTGAGAACACAGGCAGATTGGGTAAACACATGGCAACCCAAGCTTCTTGCTCCAGACACTGTCACATTTACCCCTGGGGCAGAGGAAAACAAAGCAAAGCGGAAAGGCTGAGCCTCCTGAGCCACATTGGCTTCTCCAAGAAGTCACCATGACCCACTGAGGCTCATACTGTTTCTACACCCTGCTGGGCTCTGACATCCCTTACCAGCCTGTGCCTCTGTGCAGGTTGGAGCACGCGGGTGACATCAGGCCCACAATCTGACTTAGCCGTGCTGGGGGCCCAGATCCTGTGGCTCCTGCACATGACCCGGGTTGCAACAGAGGGTTAAAGTTCCAAAACAACCTGGTGAAAAGGTCCCTAGATCGGCCAAACCTTCCCTGACAGATAGCCTGACCAGAGAGAAAACACTTCACAATACCTCCAAGCTGTCCTTCCGGCAGCCTCCCTAACACAGGCCCCTAACCAGTCTATCTGGTACTGATCCCCAATTACATCTGGATTAACAGAATCTTGATATTCTTTTTCCAAAACAAACAATGAACCTGGTGGTTTATTTTCTGAAACACTGCTTTAACATCTAGCTTATTTTTACTAAAATAAACCACCAGCCTTCCAAAGGATGTTTTCACAGATAAACCCAAAGAAGTTTTTCTCCTTTCAGGTTGCTCGTGAAATCAGGGTTTGGGATCCCCCAAGCAGACCCAAGAAACATTGTTTTAATGAGTCAGCCCTGAGCTCCAGTGCTGGTGGGAGGAAATGGGTGTAGAGTTCTTCGGAAAGGACCTGAGCTTTGTCCTCTTGTCAAAATATTTAACTGGACCCAGAATCTTTAACTAAGGGTTTCACAGCATGGACAGTAAAATACTTGAAGAGAAAGGCAGGGCTACAAGGTCTAACTGATTTGGAAGAAGGCAGGGACATGAAAAAAAAAATGAAACCCATACTTTAATGAGCCAGTGGTGGAGTTGGAAAGACAAGAGCAAAACTCAGAAGAAATAGCAGAAATATCTCTGTAGCTGGACCCACGACATCTCCAGTAGTATCGTAGTTTGAGTGGAAGAGATAAATACCTTCAGTTGTTTAAGGTAGGGCATGCATAGATGTAGTCATGGTGAGCTATGGGTTTGGAACAAGATCATGGGACAAAGGACTTGAGTAGGTTTCAAATCAGAATGGAAAAAAGCTGCGCTTCCTCAGGACTTCCCAGACCCTCTTTTTCTGTCTCCTTCTACACACTCCCCTGGGCAATCTCTCTCACAGCTACCACTACTACCTCAATACGATGACTCACAAGTCTTTATCTTCAATCTGCCTCTTTCTCCTCCACTCCTGGTTCCAATGCTCTGGGGGGTAATTTCTCCACCGTCCCAAAGAGCAACTGGAACTTACCATCTCCCCCGACCCCACTGCTGTTGGTTTCCCATCCATGTGCACCAAAGGGAGACACCCATACTGGAACATCGGGGCTCAGCCTGGACTACTCCGCCCCTCTCCAAGCCCAGCTGGCTCCACCTCCCAACTGACTTACACGCCAGACCCTTCTCTCCACCCCTGTGTCCTTTCTGCCCTTGTCTCAGATCCTCCTTGTTATTTCTGCTGCATTCTACGTGGTCTCCCAGACTTGGTCTTGTTGCCCTCTGATTTTTCATAGCAAGTCAGTCTTCCTAAAACAGTTTTCTACAAAAGCATTCTTTACTGGCCAAATGCTTGTGTGAAACCCTCTTTTCAAAGCATGACCATAAACAGGCAGACCTGGGCTTTGCCCAAGATACAGGATTTTAGTGTGTGCTGCATGTTAAAATAAAGATTTTAAAAGCTTAGCATGTTCCTAGCAAGACTAATTAGTTGAAACAGGAATCTGTCTGTTAATGATACCCACTGGTAGGTCATCCAATAGCAACCCTAGTTGGTTTGGACATGCTGTCCCCTGGTTTCTGCTACATTGTACCAGTGTGACTAATTGTGGCTATGCATATGAGACTTTCAAGATCAGGCCTAATGTCCTTTTGACTTTCAGGTAAAGCACATAGCATTCAAGTTTACAGCACTTTTTAATATCTGAGGATGGTGCTGTCTCCCACCTCTGGGCCTGGGCATGATGTGGTCCTCTCTGGTTTCCCAGGGAACTCAGTTATTCTCTACTAGGAGCAATTTTATCCCCCTGGGGGACATTTAGCAGCATCTGGGGACAATTTTATGGTTATAACCTGGAGGAGAAAAAGTTTTAACAATGGCATCTAGTGGGTATTCGGCAATATACAGAACACAAGGAATGATCTGGCCCTACAATGTTGATAGTATGGAGTTTGAGCATCCCGGTGAACATAAGAAATGATCTGGCCCTACAATGTTGGTAGTACGGAGTTTGAGCATCCTGGTGAACACAAGGAATGATCTGGCCCTACAATGTTGGCAGTGCATATTTTGAACATCCTGGTCCAGGTTCAGATTCATCTGCTCCCCTAAAGCTCTCCCTGCCTCTATGAAGGGAAGAGCAGCAGCTTCTGATTCATGTCCAGCCCCAACATACAGCAGTTATGTGAATGGGTGTTTGTTTCCTCCTCTGCCCCTCCTCCAAGGTGCTTCAAGACAAGGCCCAAGTATTCTTCCTCCCTCTGTGCCACTGCAACAGCCCACACCATAAGGTCACAGTGACTGACATGAAAGAGAGAAGCCACTGTGTCTGATCAAGACCAGCAAGCATAATGCCCCTAGGTGAGAAGTGCACCCAGTGAGACACAGCCTCTTCCTTACACCGCCACTGGTGACTTTTAACACGCGAACACCGCCTGGTGCTCAGTATCACACGCAGATTTTTAGACATGATTTGTTTTTCCTTCAGCTTACACGATAAAAATAGCTGGACAAACCAGTAGATCAAGGCCAAAAGAGTACTTCAAATACCAACTATGGCTCTTAACCAACCACAGAAAAATACACAGTCATTCCTGTATTTTGATGTAAAAAAAAAATCTGTGGATATTTAAGTCCCTTATTAAAAAATAGTGCATTATTTACTTGTAGCTGACCCACATCCTCCCGTATACTTTAGATCATTTCTGGATTACTTGTGATTCTTGACACCTTGTATATACTATGTCAATAGCTGTTGCATATTGTATCATTTGGGGAATAAGGACAAGGGGGGAAATAGTCCGTACATGCTTAGTACAGATGCACTTTTTCCTGAGTATCTTCTTTCTGAGGTTGGTCAAGTCCATAGCTGTGAAACCCAAGGAGGCCAAGACCAACTGTATACATGCTCAGCGCTTATGATGCTTCGGGAAAAGTGAGGAAATAGAGGTGGGAATGTCACTCAGAAGTACAAATGCTTGGGGAGACTGCATAAAATAAAAAGAAAGCCCTGGAACCCCAGGAGCTACTACCCTCCTTCCTGGTCACAGTAAAATTTGTATGGAAGGAAAAAAGGCAGAATCTTCCCCAAAAGCAAAGCCTCCTCCAGGTAGCTAGCTCAGCCAGGTTCCAGAAGGCCAATTTGAGAGGAATGCTACTGTGTGGAAAGGCAAGGAAGG